>JBANCY010000093.1:0-76853 GCA_037040045.1 Phorticella flavipennis
TCTCTCTCTCTCTCTCTCTCTCTCTCTCTCTCTCTCTCTCTCTCTCTCTCTCTCTCTCTCTCTCTCTCTCTCTCTCTTTCTCTCCCCATCTCTCTCGCTCTCTCCCAACTTGTTGAGAATATCGAAATCCAATGGATCGCAATGCCGAAACTTCTATACTCTTTGGAGAAAAAACAAAAGTCTACTTTGGAAATGGTATCCAATTTTTAAGAGCAAGTGTCCTATAATACATATAGGTAGAAGTGATGCTTTGTTATCGATAAAAAATTACATTATCGATATTATCCCGCCATAGTTTGCGTTATTATTAGAGATGAGAGTTGAGTATGCTTAGGACATCTAGGGGAATTCAGATCGAATCGAATTAGCTCCAAAAATTATAATCATGGATATAAAGGTGTTATAATACTAAAAGCTCTACATTATCATCCTGGGAGTATAAGATTTTATTCCACATATTCCCAAAATAATTGTCCCAACTCATTCCCTTTATCGGATCTTTCGATTGAAATAAAATATTTGAAAAAATGTCCAGCTGTTTGCGTTTTTTTCCAAATTAAACTGCCAAAAATTTTAATAGAACACCCTATATCTAATCCTAACCACATCATCCATAACATAAACTAACCAAAGAAACAAAATCCGACATTGAACAAATGGACTAATGCATTAGTTTAAAATATATTTACTTCAAATATTCGAAAAGTTTACTTTCCGTTCGGAAATAGAATCGACTAGTATATTAGAAGAAGTCTTCCAAAACTCCGCAGAGAGTAAGAAATCGAACTTTGTTGAGGATGTATCAGTGCGTACGCTCGAATCCCAATGGGGCACCAAATTTTTATTTTTGGAAAATTTTTTTAGAAACTTTTTTTTAGAAATTTTTACCTTAAGAAAGTTTTGTTATTCAGAAATTTTGAAACTTGATATGCCAGTGGAAAGCACTCCTAAGTTTTTATATTTATTTGAAAATTCCCTATTATCTTGCATCTATCAAAATTTCATAGCTATACTTAACTCCAAACATCTCGATAAATAAGCAAATTGATATTATAAACAATTCCCGAAACTTTCTTGATAATATGAATATAAAGCTCTACTTAAAATCGATTAAAAAGTGAACAAAACTTCAGATCAGAGCACCTTCAGAGCCCATCTGCGACACATTGTACTACTTACATATGTGTTAGGGTGTTGCGGTAGGGTATAAAAAACATAAAAATCTGTTGTAGACCCGCACATATGTCGTCTGTAGGTCTATACGATAGACATGATATACGATTTGCATGTGCCATGTGGTGCGACGGTATCCAGGGGACAATTTGTCATATATGCAAATCGATGCGACAATCGCAAATCGTAAAACTATTTCAAAATGGATGAAAACCGAGTTCAGCCAGTACAGCGGGCTATACGTAAATGGATCTATGTCCATATAAGTCGATGCAAAGTTCAGAACCGGCCAATGCAAAGCATTTCACAAGGTCGATAAGCACAAAGCACTGCAAAACACTTTAACAAAAATGTAAAAACAAAAAAAAAAAACAAAGAATTATACCCTATAAATATTGTATTTGATGGTTACAGGGTTTTCGGAGGGCTCAACAATTTGTATACACTTCAAACTTGTCCACCGAAAAAAATCACTTGCACTTGTTAAGATACTTAACAATAACAAAGTTCGATAAATTTCAGCTAGTAGAGGCAATGTTCGAAGAGCCTGCACTATCCATAGGAACTCAGTTTAAGGAAGAGTTTTTTTGCTGAAACTTGGTACAGTAGCTACTTTTTAGCGTAGATGAAAAATTAAATAATATAGGAGAGTTTCTAAGAGTGGTATATAAGGAATCCACAAAAGATAATGATCATATATGACCAAAAATTTAAATTTTTCGTAGAAATCGGTAATTTTTTGGGAAATTGTAATGTGTCCATAAACCACACCGGGATAGAAAATATATTATTTTGTATACCATCACCTATACGAAAGAATATCGAAAGTCCCATGTACGTCCTTCTGTTTGTAGTCAAACTACTCCTTCATATGAGGTATATAAATTTGGTAGTTAAGTTTGGTAAAGAACCTATTCTTTTGTTGCATATTCGAGATCACTTTCAAATTTCAGTATATTTATATGGTAAAATTTTGACTACAACTAAGAATACCAATGTTAATTGAGGTTATGTTTTGTTGACCTTCAACTTTGAACCGCACGTAGAACTCAAGGTTCTTAGTGGTCTGGCGTTTAGTTGAGGATTGGCATAGAAAATCAGGTGGCCTGATCTACAATAGAAGGAGGAACTCACAGACTCTAGGTTTTGAAACCTGGTTTCTCCCAGTTGCTCTTGTCTCTGCCTTATGAGTTCTGAAAATTTGCACAAAAGATGTTCTAAGGTCTTCGTTACACCATCCTCCATGCACTATCTAATCCCAGTTTCCTCCTTTTCCTGAAGGAAGAACAATACCCTGTGAGTATTCCAATAACCCTCCGCATTTCTTGCATGGGAGAGCTGTGCCGGGATTCGAATTTCAACACTCTCGGACAGTATTATATTTAACTAGTCTACATATAACTCGATTAATCATGAACCTGCCCCGCCTACACAGTTTGCAATTGAAAGTCAGCACTTAATTTCATTGATGTCATTTTAACCAGTGTTGAGCAACGTCTGCAGAATTGCATTGGAATTGCCAACTGGAAATGCAACGTTTGTTTTTATACTCTTTTCGAAGCAAAGAGCATATTGACTTTGGTCAGCAGTTGGTAATGCAAAGAAAAAGTTACCAAAGAGTTACCCACAGAATGAACGAGAAGATAACTCGAATAAAACATGTCTGTCTGAATATCCGTCCGTTTTGAATTTGGAACATATCCTTCTCTTGTAAATAGAATGCACATTTGCCGAGTCTGGTCGGATCGGAGCACTGTAGCACTAGTTTAGCCCATATTTTCTCTGTGTTTCAAACTTATGGCTTACAATTGAACACAAATTTAAGTTTCTTTAAAATCTAATACTACACCAAAATTCAAAGGAGTCGAGCGTCTTTATCATATAGCCGATATAACACTAAAAGACAGTTTAGTCTATATTTTCGAAGTTTTCAGTCCCTCGACTTTTATTTCAAAAACACGCTTAAGTCTTTTTATAATCAAATTTTAAAATGATAGGATCATGTCATATATCTAAATGTCGGTTTTGGACATATTTCGATTCTTTTCCACGCTGGATTGATATTTCAGACACACTTGAGTTTCTTTAATATCTTTCGCTCTACCAAATCTCCAAAAATCGGACTGCTATATAGTGGTCATGAAACTTAAAGTTGGTTTTCTCTATATTTCGCAAGTTTTGAATTATATGGATTGCAATTTAATGTTTCATCTATTTCGTTCTCTACACTAAATTTTTAACGAATCAATGCATAATATCATTTAGTAGCCACACAGCAAAAAGTCGGTTCTACATTAAAATTTAACGCCAACTTACGTTTCTCTATTATCTTTCGCTACACAAAATTTCAAGAAACGGACGACAATATCTAATAGCTGTCAGATCTTATAGCTTAAAGTCGTTTTTAACCGTATCTTCTATGTTTTTCAAGCTATTGCTTTATAATTTTACACAATCTTAAGTTTCTTTTACATCGTTTACTCTATCAAATTTCAAAAGAATCGGAGTACTATATCCACATTTCCCATGTGCTTTCAGCTTATGTGTTGAAATTTAGGGGCCTCGGTGGACCAGTGAATAGCGCGCCGTCCTGCCAAACAACAAGAGGTGCGAGTTCGAGTCCCACTCATGTCGATTGGCATGACCCTCCTAGAGATTTAGAATTAAAGACAAATAGTGCTTCAGGCTTTAACCCGAAAGGGTTGTTATGACCATATAATAATAATACAATGAAACCTTTCTACAGTGGACACTCTCATAAGTGGACACCTCCTTTTAATGGACAAAACTTGGGAACGGGGAAAAAAACATGTAAATGAACCTCTCATTAGTGGACACCTCTCAATAATGGACAAATTTCAGGCGACCGTCGCTGTCCACTGTAGAGAGCTTTCACTGTAATTGAAAACGCACACATCCTATAAAAATTCGCGGCCAATTAGCAATTATAGCTCCGAAAGGGTATACAATCTTCGGCGTGACGCGGACAATCCTGCGTTACTTGTTTTGGTTTTGGTTTTGCTTTTGGCTAATCAATTCAGCAATCGAAAGTGGAAAGTGGCAACAAGCAACAAGCCAACCGCCAACCGCCTAGAGGCGGGGAGCAGGGAACAGGGAACGGGGAGCGGGGAGCGGGGAACAGGCAAGAGGCAAGAGGGAATGGGCAACTGGGAACAGCTGTTACAAAAATGTCCAATAAACTGGCTGATTGCGCACAAATCTGTTGCATGCCACGCGCCGTTGCACGTTAAAGGCAACAAATTTGCCAATGGGCCCGGCACGCGACTTCCTGCTTAACCCTTTTCGGCTGTGTGTGTGCAACTGTGCATGCTATAACTGGCAAGTAGATCGATTACATATTGCAATCGATTTATCGAACATCAATTGTGCGATAATCAATGCAAATAACACACACACAACACACTTACTCACACAGCACACACACTCACACACACACACAAAGGGCGTGTTTTGCAGCTTTTGTTGTTTATCCGCCGCGCAACCGCAGAAGCGCGTTCCCAATGCACGACTAGGCAATACCCTAAAAACACATCACATGTTGCCAATTCGGTGCAATACGTCAATTCAAGCTGTGCGGTTCAGGAAACAGTTTTGGAACTAGTTCCATTCGTTTCACACCTCAATTTGACACTTTTATAAAAAATTAAAAAAATATATATATTGATTAGGATGCACATTTTGGAATATGCGTAACATGTTTTTATCATCACTGAGAACCGGAAAACTGAAAGAATTGATCGTTCTGTACTGGAAATTTGCAATCCAAAACTTTGTAGATTTCAGATTCCTAAGAAGTTTTTAAAATTATAATATTTCTTCTTCTTTCGTAGAACCTATTACATATACTTTGTGCTGAGGCTTAGAAGAAAGATCGGGAAACCCCAAAAGTGACCTTCAGAATGGTCAGGAGGAAACCGAATGTTCTATGTCCTACCGTTTGTCCCTCCGTATAAATGCAAGTTAGCTCTTCAGTTTTTGAGCTATGAAAATGCTTTGCACGTATTTTCCATGATTCTCAAGCTATTGGAAAATATCGGAGGCTCAAATCTTTTGTTCAATGGAAACGTAGTAAATTCTGCATAACCCAATGCATTTAATTATTGGAGGATAAATATGTGAGGTTAAAATGAGCTAAGTTTTTCAGGTCTGGAAAATGTATGAGAATAGGGGAATCGAAAGGTGTCAACAGATGTTGGAAAACGCAGATGAAAAACATTCATTTGGTGAAAACTTGGGGCTTTCGTTAAGAGAATTTTGAAAACCAGGCACAAAAAACGGAAGTTTTAGGATAATACAAAATAATACATCATACACCAAAACTGTGAAAAAATTTTAAGGAAAAAGCAGCAATTTTAAATTGTTTTGGATAAATTGATATTTTAGGGTTTGAAGTAGCACGTGACTTGGAGGTAATACCAAAAAATTTGTCGAAATTCGAAAATTTTTTGTGAAAGGATAAACAAATTAGATAGACATAAAGTCAATTTGGCTGTAATCGTCGTTCAATAATTTTAGTGTT
This sequence comes from Phorticella flavipennis, assembly GCA_037040045.1. NCBI lineage: Eukaryota > Metazoa > Arthropoda > Insecta > Diptera > Drosophilidae > Phorticella > Phorticella flavipennis. The sequence continues at coordinate 5,714 of JBANCY010000093.1, forward strand.
CTATGAAGTTAATGAAGCTTTAGGATAAAGAAGAATTTGTTTTATAATTCTTTTAAATTCGAGAATATTTTGTATGGGGATGCAGGATAATTCGATAAATATAAAGTCAAGTCAAAACGTTAGCCTTAAGGTAGGACATATATGTATATAGAGTTAGGCTTCCAAGGAAGAACTGCTTTTGTTCAACAATGATTTTAAGCGATTTGCCCAACACGCTCTGGTTCGTGTTAAGCAAGGCCAAGAGCCTTGGTTTAAAATTCACAACTGGTGCGTCATTTCAAGCGATTGCAAGTGCATTTTGTGAACATTTGCCGCCGATTCTAGGGTATATAATACATATTGCAACTGGGCAGCTCGACTCACACACACACACATAGAATCATACACACACAACCGTACCGTACGTAGTATTTCGAAGGCGCGCAAAAACGTCTTTTTATTTGCTGTTTTCTGTTTTTGTTTTTGTAATTTTTGTATTTGTTTTTGTTTTTGTTGTTGTTGTTGTTGTTTTTGGGCCGCGTTCGCGTTTTGCGAGAGCCGCGAAAGCCGAGCTGAAATGGTTTGTTGTAGTCCGTCCGGGCCAGATTCACAACTGATCTACCTGCTGTTACCTGTTGGCTGTTTAGCCGTGCCCGTGCTTAGCTGCTTAGCTTGCTGCCCCCCTGCCCGCCTGTCTGCCCCCCTGCCTGCCCCGCTCCCTGTCTGTCGCGCGCAACCAAATTGGAATTGGCGATCGAGCGTGCGCAGTGCCCCTGCCTCCTTTCCCCGCTCCACGCCCAGTGCCAATCGCACTTCCAACCAACACACATCGAATCAGCGCTGAATCGATTCGTTCGGTTCATGCCCAAAAAATGAGTCACTCAACCGGTTCACGCGTTCACAAGCTCCGCAGCTTCCATTTTGCGCCTCAAACTAAACTTTGCTCCATTAAGTTAGGTTAAGTCCGGCCACTGATCCTTGCAGCGCCTTGCTAAGACCTTAAGCTACTTCAATTTTATCAGCTTTTCCTAGAAGGGAAAACTTTAAGTTATATATCCTACATATCCGGCTGCAAAATCTTAACGAAACTTCTGAAATGAATTCAAACTAATAAAATTTGGCTGCTGAAGATTTCATGCTCCTTTTGAGGCTATCGTATATATTATATTGAAAAATTGTCCGCAAATTTGTATTACAATTTTCAATATTTCAATACATAAGCTTGAAACCCAGGGATTTATGATATAGTGGTTCGATCATTTTGAAATTTAGTCTAAGAATAGATTTAATTAAGTTAGTCTATAAGCGAAAAATACGAGATTCACCGACTTTTAGTTGTAAGGCAGCTGATGGCACTATGTTATTTAGTGGTCCGATCCGATGAAATTCGGTGGAAAGTTAGGTAATATAGAATCTCTTGTGTATGTAATATTTCAATGCAAATCCTTGAAAAACAACTTTTTTTCAAAAGAGTTTTAAATAGACGAAAATTTGACTAAATTATGTATGTGAATTATGAAGTTTTTCAAGCTATAAACAGACCTAAGCTTAAAAAAAATTGTGCATCATATGAATTTTAATAATATTTTGCATCAGGTGAATTCGATTAAATAAAAAACATGGGAAAAGCTTCACCATCTTGAGTATTTTAGGTTTATTTCAGGTCTGTAAGAGATACGATACGAACCGTCAAGTCTATAAAAGTATTCTAAAAAGCAAATAATAAAAGATACGTAGAGTAAGCTTTCCAGAAATAAGGATTTCTTGACCTGAACGGGTCGACAGTAACCATTTCCCCCTGAAGCTCAATTTGGAAAAACCACGAACTAGTTCATTTGATTCAATTTCCCACATAAACACTGAAATCGATCACAGTAGCAATTCAACCGGTTCGCTCAATTGAACCACAGAGCGCAGCTCCAGCACTCGTCGCGCTCTCCCCTCCCCCTGCCCCACGACCAATCGCATTCACAACAAGCTCTGCTCTAGCGGTCCATCTGCTCGGAGAGTCGCGCAACACGGACGGGCACGGCCATTCATACAACCGCATGCCTACGCGAGAGAGACAGAGAGAGAGAAGGAGAGAGCAAAGGCCATGTCCAATACTGGTCAACAGTCAATGAGGCGCGCTCTTTGCAGGCCACACACGTTACGACAGACAGACAAATGCACCGGATATTATGTAAAACAAAATAATTATAAAAGCTCTAGTGTAGCAAGCTCGACTACGGCATACCCTGATCCCAGTTATGCAATACTGTCGAATCACATATACTTATACCATGCAATAAGCTCTTAAGTCGGCCGGCCTCGCCTCAGGCGAATGTTTTTCGACTAGATAGACTCGGCTATTGATCCTGATCAAGAATATATACAATTTATGGTGTCATCTACGCCTCCATTTGCTTGTTGCATACATTTGCACCAACTTACTATTATTTCAATTGGATTCTGGGAATTATATTTTCGATTTATGAATAATTTTTCAAAAGCAAGCCAATATTATCAGATTTAGTTTATTTTCGTTCATAGCTTAACTTCATTCGATTTGATTATTCCTCCTCGACAATTTCCCCTTTTAGCATTTTAGCCCGTTTTCGGCCGCTTTTGAGTCTTATAACTTCGGTGTTTATGATCCGATCGTTCTGAAATTTCTAGAATTATGACAAAGTCAAAAATATATATACCTAAATGAATCATTATTATAAGGATTGTCGGAAATATAAGCATTTAATTTAGGGAGGACCAAATTAGGTTGGAGAACAATTTTCGATGCCACTTTCTGCATAGAAACTTTAGGCACCTACATACCAAATTTCATGACTCTAGCATAAAAATTACGGCTGTTATATAGATTTCGTCACTTTCCGGGAAAACAGAGGGGTGTATCGAAATTTTGGGAAATTATATTCTACAGTTTCTAATCATGACCCTATTTACCAAATTTGGTGACGATTGCTTTATAAATGCAAAAGTTATGGCCAATTTATCGAAAAATGAATTTATCGATTATCGCGCGAAAGGGGTGGTATCCGAAATTTGAAACAAACTCGTATTGCGTATGCTATACACGGATATATGGGATCAGGGTATAATAAGAAATAAGCTTTTGTCATAGAAGGTCATCTTAAGGCCAGTTTGGACTTATGGTGGCATCCAACTTTGGGATACGGTCTCAACAAGTTCTAACAGAAGCTTACGTTTTAACTGTCAACGAAGTAGTGCTAAATATTATTTATATTTTGATTATATGCAATAAAAGCATATATAAGAAAATTCCTTGGGTGATCGAAGATCGAAGCTGAGCTAGGTCTGAGCAACACTGGGCTTTAGTCGTAACGTGTGTGGGCTGCAAAAGCAATGAAATGCCTCATCTGGCTTGACAAGCGAGAGCGAAAACATGAGAGAGAGAGAGAGAGAGAGAGCAGGAGTTGGAAACATAGAGAGAGAGATTCTAGTTCTCTCTGCGGCTTTGTTGTTATTGTTGTTTTTGCGACTGTTTTGGAGCCGCGCTGAAGGTTGCCGCTTGGAATGTTGGCCCGGCGTTGGCGTTGCCGTTGTTTGCGTTGGCGCAAAAGTTTCAAAGCCAACGACGGTGTATATGTGTGTGTGAGAGAGAGAGAGAGAGAGAGACACCCACACACACACGCACACTCCCCGATCGAGAGAGAGACTTATCAGTATTGTACATATAACACGATAGTTATGTCTCATTTATCATTCCGTAGAATTGAACCATCTGAAATACTGTCACTCTTCCGGCTTGTATAACGATTGGAACTCGGAAATGCCTTCGCATTCGGCGCACGCTACGTGCGGCGCCTGTTCCCAAGTCTAGAAATCTGGAATCTAGATAATCAGTCAGATAATGCCCCCCGATAATATCGGGGTATTCCGTCTAACCTGATTTCGTAAGCGCACAAACTGTTCACATAGCGTTTGGGAAATAACTGTGATTTTCCCCAACTCATCGACAATAGTATAACTTGAATCAAATACTATAGCTATAACGCCCCTACCCAGTCGAAAATTATAGTTTTTAACAAAGTTTTCCAGCTGCCCAAGATCGTTATGGGCATATGTTCTAACCGGGGGAGCTCCAGTTGGCGTTGCTTGAAAAAAAAATTATATAGTTTCTATATCAAGTTTAATCAAAATTTATTTACTGATGCCTGAGCTCACATAGTCTGGGAAAACGAATTAAAAACAAGCCTATTTTGCTTGATTCTATGGGTTATGTAACTCTGGTATCTTTTCTAGAACCCTTATGAAATATATCAAAAAATTTGGCATATAACTACTTTTTACTATATAGGTTCTATAGGTTCTTATTATTTTTTGGCCATAACAACCCTATCGGGTCACGGCCTGAAGCACTAACCGAGCCGTTTTATATGAAACTGACCAATCTTAGAAACTTATAGGAAGCTTAGGAAATAATATACCCACTCTGTACTCAAGTTTCTAGTCCATATAAGAAAACTTTACAGAACCCTGAAAGTTATTTTCAGAGCGTTCGGAAGACAGAGGGATAAGTCCCTCTCCGCCCGTCTATCCGTCGGCTTGTATATCTACAAAGCTTTGCTATAGTTCTTTAGCTATCCTTATGAAACTTAGTACAGAACCTTGTCAGCACCAGCTGAATCGTCTTACCATATCATAGAGTTGACATATAGCCAAAAGTTGGTTCATAGCTTAAATTTCTGTACCTTTCAATTACTTGGGAGCAGATGGTAGAGCTTTCTGATCTATAGATAGATTACTAGACCAATGAATCAGAATTCACTCAGAACAGTTAGAATCGACTCATCAGGAATACATATATGTAATTTATGGGCTCGTTCCTGTTAAAAATCCATAAATAAAAATGACAATTTTGTTCGGTTTTTGTTTTTTTAATAGATTTACACAAAAAAGTGTTTGCTGAATACTTGCAAAGTGTTCAAAGGTAACGCCTATCGATAAGTTATTAAGTGTTATCGATGTCGTTTGTTTGTTTTTTCTTTTGGAGTTGTGTTTCATTTTTTAAGCACTTCTTGATGATGACAATTTCGTATGAATTCAGTAAAGATTTGACAAAAATGTTTATCGTGTGGCCTAAAAACTCGGAAACAATAGATTGTATTTTATGCATTTCTTGGTGTAGGTGTAGGTGTAGGTGTAGGTGTGTGTGAGTGTGTGTGTAGGGTATTTAAGACTAGGGACAATTTCAGTTGCATTTGCTTTGAAAAAAAAATAATAATAATAATAATAATAATAATATAATAAAACTGATGACGTATTAAAATGTAAAATGATGTAAATAAGTTTCATTAAAAATTAGTTCATAAGATGATCTAAACATAACGGTACATTGGTGATGCTTTTTCCTTAAATTTTGGGGCTGAGGGCGGAGCGTGGAGTGCAACAGGATTAGGATTTTTGGGACAACAAACATATGTTTAAGGTTTAAACTAATTACAGAGATAATAATAATATATAAATTATGCTACGCGAGATGATCTCAGAGATAAGACATGAATTTAGATGGATAGTTCAGAGCGAGGGCGAAGAGAGGAAGACGAAAGCCAGGGGCGTTACAAGTGCACTGAGAGTGTGTGTGTGTGTGTGTGGGTGAGGAGAGAGAAGGAAGTTCTTAAGTTTCATTATTGTTTGTTGTTTTCCATTTTTGTTTTTTAATGGTTTCTACAATCTAATATCGATTAATTTGTCTTTTGTCCGAAATAATAAAAAATTTACGGACCGCAACCAAATTAGTACCTTTTACAATTATAATGTATATTGTTTTGTTTTCTCTTCTTCTTCTTCTGCTTCATCGTCATCGTTTCATTATATATATATAGATTTATTTAACTGGATGCACTTTTTTCTTTGGAGTGATACTTGTTTCATCGGGCGATTCTCTCTCTGAACATCTGAAAAGCTTTCACGATCGATCTGTGCAGCTGTTGCCAGTTCTCTTAGCGTTTGATCATCATTGTTCGTTTTAGGAAGGGATCACTGTAGATTCTCGCCTGCTTCTGACTTGTAACTTACGATATACGTATATATATTGATATATATGTATATATACATATCTATACACATGTGGATACACATATCTATATATACATATATAATTATATATATACACATTCACGGAGAATCGGCTCTTTGTTTCTGTTGATCTTGTTGTTGTTGCAGGCGAATCTGTAAACAATATTTAACTGCAACATTTAGCTGTCTGCTCTTCTTCTTCTCCTTATTCTTCTTCTTCTTCTCGCACAACCGCCTCATCCTCCTCCTTATGCCTCTCATAATCTCTTCAGCATGCGCTTCTTCTCCTTGAGCAACTTCTCCTTCTTCTTGTCCTGCAGCTTCTTGTCGAGACCCGCATGTTTCTTTGTCGATGGACCATCATCGTCTTTGGCATCGCTGGCGCTCACCCCGCATTTGGCCGGCTGAAATGGGACACAAAATTTCAAGATCAGCTAAAATTTGGAAGATAAGTAGACAAAGGCTAGCTTAGTTTGGGCGGCTGGGGCCTCAATGGACCAGTGGATAACGCACTGTGACATATGCTTAAATTCAATACCTTGAAAACCATGTGACATATGACCAAACTCGACTTTAGCTATATAGCAGAAATATCATATAGCAGCCAAATTCTTTTGAAATTCAGTGGATTTAAAGATACTAAACTTAAATCCATGTGCAGGAAGAACTTGGGGAATATGGACAAGTCCGATTATTAGTTATATGGCAGCTAAATTATATAGTGGTCCGATTCCGATTCGAAATTTGGTTAAGCTATCGATAATACAGGTGGGTCCCAGTGGATAGCGCACTGTTCCGTCAAACAAGAGGCGTGAGGTTCGAGTCCCGCTCGAACCTCATGCCTTTAGGCATGACCCTCCTAGAAAAACTAGGTTGTGGCGTAGGATTTGAAAATCACCCACATAAAAAAAAAGTTCTTCAGTGAAGGAAGCAGAAATAGATGAAAATAGGGCTTCAGGTATTGACCCGAAAGGGTTGTTATGGCCATATAATAATAATAATCGATAATACAGACTCTTATATTTGTGGGAACTTTTTATCCAATAACTTAAGATTAATGGGAAATGTAGACAAACCCTCTAGACGTCCTCTAGTTATGTGGCAGCTATAAGATATAGTGGTACGATCATTTTAATGTATCATAAAGATACTTGAAAAACATTTGAAATATGGGCAGACACGACTTTTAATGATATGGAACCCGTATGATAGATTTGTCCGTTTCTTTTGAAATTTGGTCGAAGGACAGATAATAATATACCTTAAGTGTGTCTGATCTTCTATGTAACAGTTTAAGACACTTGGGAAATAGAAGCAAAAGCTACTTCCTCGGGACCTCGATGGGACAATGGATAGGGCAATATCCCGCCAAACAAAAGGTGGTGGCTTCAAGCTCCACTCATGTCGAGTGTGTTTTCACACAATCTAGCCGCGTAAAAAAAGTGGTTCCGTGAACGATGCGGAAACAAGGCATATAGTTCCCCAGAGTCACATAATAATTATTTTAATGATAGAGCTCCGATACGGCCTGTTCCGATAAATGTATAGCCTATTTAGACAGACAAACAGGAGGATATTTAGAGCTAACTTTTGAGTTCTTACGAGAAGGTTTTATACTTCTGGACCAAGACAATATACATGTACTATATTCTTCCAAAGAAGCATAATGAAATCTTCGAGAAAACAAAGATAATGCTTTCTCCTCTGGTTTGACTAATGAATTTGACGTCCTCTTGGAATCTTAGCTATGAACCAACCTCTTTATATACCTTGAAACACCTAAATGGTGTTTGGGAGTTCATTTAATGATTAATTTTTGTTCCGATTAATTTTCGAAACGGGTTCATAATTAAGTTGGAGAAATGATTCATTCCATCAAATTCATTGAGTCAATTTCTATGGAATTCAATGAATTCAGTTCAGCTGAAACGATTGGGAGCTGGTACGGGGATTGGGGCCGGCTGAATTCGAATACGAAGAACCGAGACGGTAAATAGTTATGGATTGTTTATGTGGAAGCGTTGCATGCCAAACAGTGCATGGGACACCTGATCCCGAGGGAGTTTCGTGATAGATATAAACATATACGCAGGTTGGGTGTGGAAACTTGACCCTTTTCCTAGAATATACAATTCCAGTTACAAAAAGGGGACATTTTTCGCGGGAAATGGAAACGGCGTACAGTCTGAACAGTCTGAAAGGCTCACCTGTGCATGGATCTCGGTCATCATGCGCGCACGCTGGGAATAATCATCGTAGCGCTCGAGCAGCATTTTGCCGGCCTCCTCGTTGAGGGCCGATTCGGGATTGGGCACGATGAGCAGGCATTTGATGGTTAACAATATGTGCTTGATGCCGAGATCCGGTTTCCAATCCTTTTTCAGTGTATTCACGCATATCTCGCCATTAGCGGCCACATTTGGATGGAAAATCTTTGTTAGGAAATACGCCTTGGGCGGCGTTTGTGGGAAATCTTTGCTGAGCGTCAGTTTGACGCGGAAGATGCCAACGGCATAGGGTGTGCCAGCGGGTCCATCGATTAGTGCTTGTATATCGGTGACATCGCTCTCATTGATCAAAACCTTAATGCCCTCCGGTGGCGTTTGTTCCATATCCTGTAGCTCCTTCATCACCTGCCGTATGGTTTGTGGCGACAGATTCTCCACATTTGAATATTGCTAAAAAAAAAAGTAAGTAAATGAGTAAGACATGTTTACAGGGTATTAAGCCAGGCAGGCAGGCAGGCTCAAAAGCATGCCAATTAGAGCTCGATAACAAGGCAAATGTTATCGATAAGATGGTGATGCTGCCCATTTGTTTGCAGTTTTGGAGGGAAAATGCGCTGCACACGCGGTGGCAGGACGTTTGCGTAAGAGCTTGGGCTTTTGAGCCGCCAAACTGGGGGCAAGTTATTTGTTTATTTTTATTACCGAACTCATGGCGCTGCCAGATGCTCCGCTTGTGCTGCTGTGGGGGTGTAGGGGGGTATGTAGGGAGGGTTGTTGGGTAGGTGTAGGTGTGTGTGTGTCTGTCGGGGGGTGTAGGGTGCTGCGTGTGTGTGTGGCTCCTGTGTGTGTGTGTGTGTTGGTGTGTTGTCTCCGAATGCAATTCAAGGATTCTCCCAACGGCAGCTGCTGCGTTGCGCCTCGAAGCTCTGCTTGTTGCTAATGTTGCCACTTTTTGCAAAACTTACAAAGCTTCGCTTCTAACTGTATTTATTGCCGTTGCTTTTGCTGTTATTATTATTATTACTATTATTATTATTATTATTATTATTGTAGTTGTTGTTGGGTTTTTTGCTGCTTTGTTTTTGTTGGCGTCGCCTGCAGCAGCGTCGGCGTCAGCGTCGCTGCTTGGGAAGTGGGAAAAGCGTTTGCGCTGTTTTCGTTTTCCTTTTCGTTTTCGTTTGCTTTTGGCTTTTCTTTATTGTTTTCCCCGTTGTTGGCGGCCGTTTAAACTCGATTGCCACTGTATAATATTGTTGTTGTGTTGGTGGTTGTTTTTGTTGCTGTTGTTGCTGCTGTTGCAATTTGTTGTTAATGTTTACAAAACTGAAATCGATTTGTTGCTCTATTTTGTTGCTGGCTTTGCGACACATCTAAGAAACGAGAATCCAACGGGGGAAACAACACGATTTCCCACTTCAATTGCACACTTCACGCTCAACAACAAAACACAAAAACACAGCGAACACAGCGCACACAGCCTCCATTTACAGAAACCCTCGTCGTATGGCATACGCTGCACGCCGTCGGGCATATGCCACCATCCAATTGCTTTGGCCACACTGGCGCTTGGCTTGTTCGCGACTTGCGGGGGGCTTTCGTTGGAATTTTGGGTTTTGGGGCGATTTCTATTGATATTTAGTAGCCTAACATGTTTGCTTAGGGGCTTGTCGTAACTGAAAAACAATAGGAAAACACAGATAATTATATGCAAGTAGGGTATGCGCAAGTGTCATAGGCTACACTTATCAAACAGCTATCTATACTGCTTTTACGCTGGGCCAGACTAGAGTTGGTTCACTCGCACTTGTGCGCAGTAATTGTGTAATTTAGCGTTGCCAGATGTTTAACATAGAAAATTATCGAACGCAGACGAAACATACATGTTGACATAATAAACTAAAATTACAGTTCTATATAATATTATTTAAAAATCGCCACATTTTGTGAGAGTTTTTTCAAAAAAAAAACAATAGAATTGTTTTTTTTGTTTGTGGCAAGTCAAATCGATATATCGATAGGCGTAACATGCAACAACAATCGTTGCAGGTCACTGCCGTGAAAAAAATCGCAATGTCTCGATGTTTCCTACATTTTTTTTAAGCCAAACGCCAACGCATAATTTTAGTTTTAGTTATTAGTTATCGTTTTCGAGTTATAATTTATTGAACAATTCCTGAATTGCTTTCGGCTGCCATTGCGTTTATTGTTGTTGTTATTCGATTCCTCGATTCGATTGTCGCCGTCGCCGCCGCCGCGTACCGCCGCACTGCAACAGTTTGCTGTTGTTGTTGTTGCTGCTGCTGTGTGTGTGTTGTTGTTGTGTTTGTGTTGTCTGTGTGTGTCGGCGTGTGTGTGTGTCTGTTGTTCGCCAGAGAGAAGCGAAGAGGAGGGCAGTGGCTGTGCCTGTGGCTGTGGCATTGGGCGAAAAATGTCAAAAAATAAAATAAACACAACCGCAGCGACGGCAGCGAGCGCCGAGACGAATTTAATCGAGGTGAAATCAAAGGTGAGTTCCGAGTCCAACACAAAGCACACAGCATAATTAATGCATTTCCATTTCCATTCCAATCCGATTTCCAATTGTTTTAAACAACCGTCGACTGTCGCCCGATGGCTGCGACGGCAACGGCGGCGGCGGCGGCGACGTCGGGCAGCTGCTGCGGCTGCTGATTCATGCTTATAGAAATTACATTGGAAACGAGTTGCTGCAGCGGCAACAGTTGTTGTTTGTTGTTGTTGTTGTTGTTGTTGTTGTTGTTGTTAATGATATTCCAGTGCATTTCAATGGAATCCCAACGCCTGGAATGCCGAACCGCAGCGTACCCCTAACTGTGATCCTAACCAGCTGTCCGATCGAACTACAACCATATTATCAAATATTGACGCAGTTGGAAGTTATACATTAACCTGGAAAATGAGCGCCAATGGAATTCCAAAGCCTGGAAATGCCAGCCTGACTCGTATCAGTCCCTGACCGATCGAAACTATAACTATATTGTCAAACATTGAGGCAGTTGGGAGTTATAATCTGGAAAATGGGCGTCAGTTGAATTCCAAAGCCTGGAAATGCCCACCTGACTCAGTCCCTGAAAGAAAGCCAGAATTCTGGTATTCATTAACTGTGATCCCAGCCAGCTATCCGATCGAATTATAACTATATTATCAAATATAGACGTAGTTGGGAGCTATAACCTGGCAACTTTGGACATTCCAATGCATTACAATGGAAATCCAAAGCATGAAAAGATAGAATTCTGGACGTGACTCGTATCAGCCCCTTAATTGTGACCCCAAACACCTGTTTGATCGGAAATATAACTATAGTATCCAACTCTAATGCAGTTATACAATGGCAAAACGGCAACTTACGTCTTCCACAAGCCTGGCGAGCCGGAATTTTGACTCGTAGCAGCCCCTTACCTGTAACCCAAATACCCGATCCAACTATAACGATAATATCAAACTTTAATTCAGCTGGAAGTTATAATCATCGACCTTTGTTAGTCCCGTCCATTTCAATGGAATGCCAACCTTAACTGTGATCACCCAACCAACTGTCCGATCGAGCTATTATTATTATTATCATATGGCCATAACAACCCCATCTCTCACAGCCTCACAGCCTGAAGTACTATTTGTGTTTATTTCCCGAACTGACGGGTAACACTCCTTTTACTGCCTGCCCCTTTGCACTATAACTGTTAAATTATGATACTGGAAACTTCCAGTGGAAATAAGTTGAGCACGTTGTGATCCACACTCTTCGGGGTGGAAATCTATATGAAACTAGTTTATTTCTCACGTGATGAATTCAGGTAGAACCATAGAGCTGGGACTCCTAGAAGCAACTGTCATCGTTGTTTTAAGCTCAAATTGTCGCATCCTCGCCAGCGTCAAAGCCCTTCATCAACAACTTATCTACCACAAATTGTAATCTTTTCTCCGTTTTATCTTCCAGTTCGATGCCGAATTCCGACGCTGGAGCTTTAAACGCCATGAGCCGGAGCAGAGCTTTGATAAGTTCGCCTCGCTGATCGAGCAGCTGCACAAGCTGGCCAACATACAGTTTCTAATACTCTACATCGATCCGCGGGACAACGATCTGTTGCCCATCAACAACGACGACAACTTTGGACGCGCCCTCAAGACGGCACGCCCGCTGTTGCGCGTCATAGTGCAACGCAAAGGTTGGTAGTCCCCTAAGTTCCCCTAACCTTTCCGGAAACAGTGGATAATGCAACTATTTGATTATTTTGTAGATGATCTGAATGAATATTCGGGCTTTGGCACTATGAAGCCGCGCAATCTGATTGGCAGCATACTGGGCCATACGCCGGTGAAGACCAAAGCACCATCGATATCGATACCGCACGATTTCCGTCAGGTGTCGGCCATTATCGATGTGGACATTGTGCCCGAGACGCACAGGCGGGTGCGTCTGCTCAAGCACGGCAGCGACAAGCCGTTGGGTTTCTATATACGCGACGGCACCTCGGTGCGTGTCACGGCCAGCGGCTTGGAGAAACAGCCGGGCATATTCATATCACGTCTAGTGCCCGGCGGACTGGCCGAAAGCACCGGATTGCTGGCGGTCAACGACGAGGTCATCGAAGTGAATGGCATTGAAGTGGCGGGCAAGACATTGGATCAGGTAGGTGGAGTGGGCATGGAAAGCGTTGAGGCAAAGCAGGAGCAGTTTCTCTACGGGATGAATATGGAAGCCAGCTTTGGCTGTTCCAATATGGACTCGTAGAAGGCACGCACTAGGCAGCTTGTGGGATGCTTCTTGCAGAGAACTACGTCCATCCTAGTTGGGCTGGAATCATCAAAACTGCGCATAGCTTGCCAACGTTTCCTACCCCTCAGCAGAGTTTTAGATCAAACACTAATCCCTTCTCTGCTTACAGGTAACCGATATGATGGTCGCCAACAGCTCCAACTTGATCATCACCGTGAAACCGGCTAATCAGCGCACCTTGACCTCGACACATCGCGGTTCGTTTTCGCGCAACAGTCAGCTGTCCAGTGGCTCGCATCATACGAATCACACGAATACATCCGATGAACTGGAGCACGATGATCAGGATGATATTGTGGATTTGACCGGTGTTACGCTCGATGAGAGTCCCACTACGGCCACCGGCACCAGCTCCGGCAGCGGCACCGGCCTGCACAGTCATCAATCATCGACAGCTTCACCGTCGACGCATCACAAACAGGCTGCATCCAATGCATCCACAATCATGGCCAGCGATGTCAAGGATGGTGTCCTGCACTTGTAAGGCCCCCCGGCAGGAAAACAACACACACACACACAATTCACATATTATACAAAAGCATTCCATATAACTAGTTCAAGCAGTGGCCCCCAGCGGGTTAAACCTCTTCTTACCTTCTTGTCAGACACAACGCCCCCTTTGTGCGCGCGCCACTGCGCCCGAGACGTCTCCAGTTTTATGCACGTGCCCCAGAGCCCCAGAGTTTTTTAAACCCGATTTTTATGCCTTTAACAACAACAAAAATTTGCACTATGTATTTTAATTTTAAGCCTCAAAAGTCCTTGTTATAAGAGTGAGAAAGAGCGAGACAGAAAGAGAGAGGGAGAGAGAGTGCTACATAGAAAGTGAGACGGATATAGAGTGAGAGAGAGAGAAAGGTAGCTTCAATCGGCAGCTTTGATTTGTATTTTGTAAGACAAATTATATACACACACCTGTAAGACCTGTAAACACCTGCCTCGAACTTAAACATTCCAAAACAATTTATGTACTTTATGGCACACACACACACCACACACACACATACACAGACACACTCATATATACACATACACACACAATCAATCTATGTACTTACAACAATTTGTTCAGTATCCAAATTGGGAATTTCAGTCGAAAATTGAAAACGCAGCATTAACTTGTTATCAAATTTAGTTGAAATTTTGAGTAAACTAATATATCTATTGTTACGGGAAACTCTATAGAGTCCACCCCAACGTTTTCAACTGGATACTGAAGAGAATTGTACAGAAAAAACCGAGAACCGAAAACCCAAACTAAAAACTTAAGCAAAACGTTTGTTTTTAATCATTTTCCTGATTCGTTTTTAATAATTTTTTTAATCATGTATGTAACGTGTGCAGCTTAAAAAGTGTTACTTAATATATTATATAATTATATATATTATCTAATATTATTCCTTTTAAATTGTTTATTATTTTTATTATTATTATTATTTTTGTCATGTGTCCAATACTCGTTCAAGAAGTTGTTTTTCTCCTTAGTTTTCCATATGTATTTCAATTATAATCTTTTTTTTTTGTAAAGCGAAGGATGAGCAACTAGAAAAACACCAACAGCGCCTTTTAAATGATATACTATATACGATATATGATATACGATACTATATCTAATTGCAAAACTTGAAGTTAACATACACATACATATATGAGAGACAGACAGATTTAGTTTATATTAGATATATATACAGGATAATACCTATTTAGCTAGTAGTACTACGCGTTAACAGAAACAGAAAAGATAATGAAAACATGAAAGACACGCTGAAGTATAGCAATATCCAAAATCAACGTATAAACTATAAACTGAAAACTACAAACTAATACGAATCGAACAACAATAAAACGACTTTATATCTAGTTATACACCCGATAAACACACACACAAACATATTTTGATGCATGTATTTTGAAATAAATCTATGTGAACTCGAAAGTATTGCAAATCTTTCCGAAAGAAGCGATTTATTATAATATTCTGCCTGGAACTAAAGGGAATCTCCTTGGAATTCAAAGAAAAATGATTTTGAAACTGTTTTCTTTGGAATTTGAAAAAGAAACAATTTCAGGAATTGTGTACTATTTTCGCTGGAAAGCAGAAATAATTTGAGAATCTGAAACAGCTTTCCTTGGATTCCAGAAAAGAAAAAATCTCAGCAAATATTGAAACTGTTGCCTAACATCTTAGTCGAAGCAGCGGGATCTGCCCTGAAGCCGTGGTATATGGCATATGGTATATGAAAAATAAAGAAATAAGAGATGGCGATGTCCTTCTGTCTGTGACTAATTAGGCTATACATTTATGGAAACAGGCCGAATCGGAGATCTATATATCATTACTAGGATTATTATATGAACATTACAACCCTATGGGGTCACAGCCCGAAGAACTTTATGCCTTCTTTCCGCTTTCTTTCATTCACTGAAGACTTTTTAAATCCAACACCACAACCACATTTCTGCTTCCATAAGATTTTCATATATTCCCATTGTTCGGAGGACCTCAGTTCATCTACAAGATACTAAATATCTTGCATTGAGCTTCTTCTTTGGATATCCAGCTTTTTCCAAGTGTTTCTAAACTGTTTTCTGTGCAATGTATAGGATGATCGCACTCAACGATTTCCTTCATTTTATCGACTATTTCGTTAAATTTACGTTAAAATTCCCTGAACATAAACATTATCCAAATTCCCAGCTGTTTGTCTTGTCGAATATGGCATATATATATGGCAACTGTTCAAAGAAAGGAGTCAAAGGAACAAAACATTTCCCTCTTATGTTTATTTATAGTAGAAAATACCATCTTCCTACCGACATCTATCGGAATATTTATTCAACGCGACACATGCATCTATTATAAAACGGATAACTCTTTACTAGACCTAATATATCATGTTTCTAGTTGAGAAATACGATATCTTCAATAAGAGTATGAAATTTTCGCAAGACCAACATCTCTTAAGCCAACTATAATGGATCGCTTTAAACTAGATCTAATACAATTTACAATTGAAATTTAGTTCTTTAAACAACGTGAAAGTACATACAATTCGATATTTTCAAAATTATTTTATTTAAATTTTGGCTTTTAGTTGCCAATTGTAAGTTTTATGGGAACATATCTGTTGGGTCTACAACATCTCAATATACTCAATATATATTATGTATTATATCCATAGTTATCAAATACTTAGTTCAGATTTCACTTGTTATGCTTTATGCTGCATCTCGAGTCAAAATTATAGATTTAGGTACACAGAGAAGTATGAAAAGAAAAAAAAGATTCGTGATTCAATGGAGTTGTAAAACTAAGCTTAAATCTAAGTGTTACTCATTTGCCAGTTTTGCGGGTTAATCTTAACCCACAATCGATTCGGCAATTGTGGTCAAGTTGGCCACGTTGTTGGCAAAACATTGCTTGATTGTGCGTGCCGAGGGACGATCCTCGCTGAGTGCATTGGTGCAGAGGTAGAAGAGCTCCACAATGCAGTTGTAGTCATCGCTGAGCTGGAAGGCCACCGGCAGTGGTGGTCGTGTGCCATAGGAAATGTGACCAATCGAAAAATCGGAGATGTCATTCTCTTTGGCTTCATCTTCATCTTCATCTTCCTCTTCATCATCCTCATCCTCGTCGGTTTGTACACTAGCTTCTTGGCTTTCATCCGCAATTGTAGACGCTTCTGCAGATTCGTTCTGCTCGGACTCAACCGAACCGTTCAATTCGGTCACTGACTTGTTAAAAGCCGCCTCCAGTTCGAGTGTGTGTGGCGGCAGCAGGGCCAGTGTCTCATAGATGATCAGACCGAAACTAAAGATATCTGCCTTGCTGTCAATCACGTCCACTTCGTCGATAACCTCAGGTGCCGACCAGAGCGATGTGCCTACAAAAAAGGGTATATGCAATGGTAAAGAGCATGCCTGGCTAAAGTTCGGATAGTTGATAATTACCAACATACTGCACTTTGGAATTCTTGTGGAATTCACCATTCTCATCTAGGGGTAGACTAACGCCAAAATCACATAGTTTACAGATTTCGAATTCTCCTTTCACGAGCACATTGAAGGACTTAAGGTCAGCGTGCAGCAGACGAGCTTCGGTGTGCAGAAAATCCAGGGCATTCGCAATATCCATTATCATTTTAAATGTATTCTTTGCTGGCAATGGACCCAGATCCTCATCGTGACGCTCTTCCAGTATGGAACCCAGCGAAGTGCTGCACATTTCTAGAGCCAGTGCATCAACGCCATCAGCGGATTTGACGATGCCACGAAAACCCACAATATTGGGATGATTTAGTTTGCTGGAAGTGGAAATGAAATAAAAATTAAGCGGAGTATAAATGGAGCAACTAGGATCATGCGCAGATCATAGCTAAAATAAGAAGGAACTTTAGCAGACTGGTATTTGGCGGAGTAGATGATCAATGGTGGCCTCGTTGGACCAGTGTTTAATAAACAAGAGGTCGTGGGTTCGAGCATCACAGGGTACTGATGCCCAACCCAGGTACCATGTGAGCGAGCTCCAATAGTACTATCCCGATAAGCAGTAGGTCGTGGGCTCGAACTCAATTGAAGGGTTCTGTCCAGCCTAACAAAAGATTATACGTTAGGACCCTCTCCAATAATGTCAAAAGCATGAGCTAAGGTTTCATCATTTTTTCCCCATTAATGGACACCTCCTGGACAAAACAATACAAGACTTTTAGGATCTTGTAGAAGAAGGTCCTCCGAAAAACAGGAATATATAAACATTTAAAGGAAGGAGAAAATTGGTCTTGGTAAAAAAAATTTTAGTAAAGGCAGTGGAAGTGGTCATATAGGTCTTCAGACTATGACCCGATACGGTTATGATCATATAATAAGCATAATGATATGTAGCTCCGATTCGGCCACAAATGTAGAGCCCAACAGACAGACAGGCAGAAGACATGGCGATTTCCGTTTCCCCTTTCTTCCTGTCCACTCTAGATGTAACTTTTGAGGTTCTACATCCATCGTATGACCCTACTATGCAAGTATAAACTAGGTTGTGGTGTAGGATTTGAAATCCAACCTCGTGAAAGAAGATCTTCAATGAGGGAAGCGGAAATAGGCAAAATAGTGCTTCCAGCTGCGATCCGCTGGGGTTGTTATGGCCATATGATAATGGATGATTCATGGACCATGTGAGCTAAAGGATAAGCAATTGGTATTAGAAGGAGGAGCTATAGTTTAAGACGTTGGGTTGGTAATGGAAAAAGAAGGATCCTGAGGAAATCCCAGCTAAAACAAGAAGAAGGAGTAGATGATCTAGGCACATCAATTGCCATTAGAAGGAGCAGCCTTTGGGTTGGTAATGAAGCAAATAACGGTTTTGAAAGTGGCAAAAAGCGGAATTTATGTACACCCAAGGCACACACACATGCGACACGCACACACACAGAGAGTGCAATGCATGAAGCATTGTGCACACACATGCACAACAAATGGCACCGGCTGGGCGGCTGGGCACACACGTGTGTGTGCGTGCGCGTGTTGTCCGGGTGCTGGTGCGTGTGTGTTGGTGGCACACACACACTCATCAGGCCGCCATCCTTGTGTCTGTGCACTCATGTGCAGTGTGTGTGCCGCCTTTGGGTACACACGAAATTCTTGGGAGAAAAGAGCAACAGCAACCACACAGGCAATGGGTATAGATTTATAATCATCATGGAGATCTTACCGCAAAATGGCTGCTTCCTGTATAATGCGGTCATTGAATAAGGTGTCCTTGCCGGCCCTGGTGCGCTGGGTAATCCGCTTGACGGCCCACGGGGAGCGCACGTGTCCGCGCTTCGGAGACCTGTCCAGGCGGTAGACACTGACGCCGGTGCCATGTCCGATGGTCTTCAGCAACGGCGAAGGCGGTATGCGAATGGGTGTGCTGTTGTTCTGCACGTTCTCCATGTGCATAACTCGCAGTTTACTACGCGGAGTATTCATTTTTATTACAAATAGTTTACTACTTAACAATTTCAAGCCAAATTCCCTCTTTATGTTTGTTGCAACTCGCAATTACTGAACAATTTGATTGCCACTGTGACGCGCACAAAAATGCCGTTTGATTGAAAAGCAGAGTTGGTTTGGAATTGTAATCGATATGCGAACGTTAAGCGCTATCGGAAAAGTGGACAATGGCTGTTTAGAAATTATTATTATATAAAACCATTACATGCCTTGCAAAATAAGCAATTAAGCTTAATTTTTAATTAATTAGTGCATTTATGGCATAAAAATTATGCTTTAAAAATAATTATCGCATTGGCAAGTTGTTATCGCAATTTTGATTTATGGCCAGGTGCAACACTGTGCAGATTGCGCTACCAGCTTGTTGGCAGTTATTTTCAAATTCAACTGAGAACTGTGTAGAGATTTTAGCATACTTACCCAGAAGATAAAGAAGTAAGTCTTATACAAAATAACTTGTATAACTGATTGTGCTGCGAGAGTTTTTATTTACGCAAGTAAAAAAAAATTATTTAGCTTCGCACAATTTTTAGATTTATGTGCTGTGTGCTTTAGTTTTGAAATTCCGCCGCCAACTGCGACAACCGTTTACTGATTGACGTCGGCAACAGTTGCCAAAGCGATACAAAATCAGTTGGCCTTGCCATATGTGTGAAAAGCAAGTCTGTACAAATATTATTATAGATTTAATAGAGCTAGCAACTTGTAGTCGAATAGAGAAATTTTCAATTTTTTTAGTTTTGCAATTTCTTAAGTCTAATTGATAAACCGCGATAGAGCTTTGCGGTCTTAGTGTAATTATCGATTGCTCTTCATATCGATTTCGATTGTCAGTGACAACTGTGGCTTTCGCGTACCTGCCGTTTCGTTTTTATATTTTATTTTGTATAATTTTGTGCGCTCCTCGGCCAGCATTGGCAAAATGTGCTTGCTGCGTTTTCTAATGCAAGCGCGCTCCACGTTCAGCCGCGTAAGTAGACACCACAGCCACACCCACACACATGCGACAGGTGGCATCTTGGCCAGACACTCATATGGTTTCCTTCCTTCCGCCCACGCAGTATATACCCGAGAGGGTGGTTGCGGTGGGCTCACCCGGTTCGGTGCAGGATGCGACCATGGCCGCTTCGGGTGTGGGACCACGTAGGTTGCACCTGGTCATGGGCAATGAGTCGTGTGATCTGGACTCGGCTGTGTCCGCCGTAACGCTGGCGTTCCTCTATGCCCACCGCGAGCCGGGGCACGACTATGTGCCAGTTTTGAATATACCACGGGTGGATTATACGCTCAAGACAGAGGTGATTCACGTATTCCGCAAGTATGAGATTCACGAGAAGTTCCTAATCTTTCGTGATGAGCTGCCCAAGCATTTGGCCGAGGACATAAGTGTTATACTTGTTGATCATCATATCAGCCCATTGGCCCCGTATGTCGCCCAGATAATCGATCATCGTCCACTGGATGATAACCCGTCACTGCAGCTGCTGCCCTCCGAATGTAGGCGTTTTATTGAGCCCGAGGTGGGCTCCTGCGCCACTTTGGTGGGTGAGCGTTATTTGGCCGAGGAGCAGCCACGTTCCCAGCTGGTTAATAAGCTGCTGCACGCCACCATAGTGCTGGACACCGTCAACTTTTTGCCGGCAGCCAAGCGTTTCTGCGCACGCGACTTGGCCGTGGCGGAGCAATTGGAGCAGCTGCTCAAGGGCGGACAGATTGATGATCAGCAGATCAAGCGGGAACGCGGCCAGCTCTTCGATGAGCTGCTGACGGCACGCGCCGACATCAGCAAGCTGACACTGACCCAGGTGCTGCGCAAGGACATGAAGGTGCTGCACACGGATCGCCTGACGGTGCCCATGTCGGGCTTACCCATGCTGGTGCGCGATTTCATCGACAAATGCGGCGCGGAACCAGCCATACGCAACTTCGCCGATGGCAGCAATCTGCTGGTCATACTGGGCATGTATGTGCCGCCCGACGAGGAGGCCGATGTGCAGCGCGACATAGCGC
This sequence comes from Phorticella flavipennis, assembly GCA_037040045.1. Taxonomy (NCBI): domain Eukaryota; kingdom Metazoa; phylum Arthropoda; class Insecta; order Diptera; family Drosophilidae; genus Phorticella; species Phorticella flavipennis. The sequence continues at coordinate 26,753 of JBANCY010000093.1, forward strand.
TAATCTCGCTAACCGGCCAGACACAGCTGGTGGAAACCGTGCGCTGTGCACTGCTCGAATACCAGACACCCTCGTTCAACCTGACGCCACATCCCAATAACACGAAATTCATGGGCGGCTGCTTCCTGCGCCAGCACAATGTCCAGGCGACCCGCAAGCACATCTTGCCCGTTGTAAAGCGTGCGCTCGCCGAGTGGGAGACCACCCAGCACGGTGACTGCGACGATGTGTACTTCTTCAAGGAGAAGCCCAAGCTGGGGCTATCCTAAGATGCCATACCAAAGAGATAGCAACGGGATGATACAGCCATGAGGATGGACAGGATGTGGAGAGGAGTTGCAACTGATTGAGGACACACACACAACACACCCACAACACACAGACAAACCACAGACTCGGCAACACATACACCTACACCTACACCTCGACACCTACACCTACAACCACACCCACACTATGATATATATGCATATGTATATATAGAGAGAGAGACGCAGGTGCGGCGTTATAATTATAATCAGATTTGTGCAATCTAATCAAATGCCATTGACAAATCCAAGGGTCATACACGCAGCTGCAATGCAGCTGCCACATTTCCAATTTCCAATTAGAGTTGAGCGATATTCCTACGATTCCAATTAGAATTAAGCGAGATACTCCTCAAATATCATTTAGAGTCAATCGATCGATCGATATTATAATTATCATTATTCTAATTATTTATATTTATATATAGTCGTACAGTCGCGTTCTCATTTGTCAAATGCTCCCCACATATCTTTGTTTTTCCAACAAATGAATTCTTCCAATCTACCGATCTTCAGGCTAGATCACAATGAGCATAGCTTAGAAAGCATAGATAACTATTATTGTGATCCTTCTATCCTCGATAGAATCAGGACATTCCCCCGAAGTCTTGTAAATACCAAAAAATCGAACTAACGAAAGTTATGTTATTTGAGGTTAGATTGAAAAAAACTGTGACTATGAATTTAACTGAAATTTTATTAGAAGTAATTCTTATTCGAGCTGTAACCATAGCAGTAACTGCGACTCCTCAAATGAGTAACATTATTTCTAACTGTGACTTGCCATAGCTGCAGCTTACATATAGTTATAGTGAGGTTGCCTGTGAGTTTGACCTGTTTGTAACAGTTACAGTGACTGTGATCATAGTAAGATCGTGTATTATTGTAACAGTAAGAGTAACAGACTGCAACAGTGTTGTTACTGTGACTGTAACTGCTACATTAATTGAAACTGTGACCCACCAAAGCTTTTAGTGAAACTGAGTGAACGGAAACCGCTGCAGTAACTGTGATTTAGTCGCAGATGTCACGTAGTGTCACTGCAGTAGCCGTGATTGACTAAATGCCACTACAGCTACTGTGACTGTCCCTGCAGTAACAGTGACTTAATGCACTAACTGTGATCAACGCTGCAGTAGCTGTGACTGTCTCTGAAGCAGTGATTGTCACTGTAGTAACTTGGACTATGACTAACAATAGCTGTTTTCATTTTTCTGGGACTGTCACTTGTTACTCTGGACAAATATTGCGTTTGTAACTGTGACTTTCCAATAACGTGAAAGCTAAAGGGTCATTACAGTAACTGGCTGTAACTGCAGTCACTGGAACTAGGAACTACAACTTTAACATTAACTGATACTGATCATTTTCTAGTGACGGTAACTGTTACTTGTTACTCTGGACAAAAACTACTGGAATTAGTATTACTGTGACTGTGACTATCCCTCAACGTGATAGTTTAGTGTCACTGCAGTAACTATGATTGACTGTGACTGGGACTGGGGATTTAACAATACCTGACTGACTGTTACTGCTATTATTTATATAGTGACTACTACTGATTATGTATATAGTGACAATGACCGTCAATCTGACTCTGACTGTGACTGTAACTTATCGCTCTGGGCAAATACTGTGTATGTAAGTGCTACTGAAACTGTGACTTTCGAACGAAATGACTGTGACTGTGACTACCACAATAGATGTAACCTTAAATTGTGTAGTGACAAGGCGAATGTGACTGTTGTTCACTCCTCTGTGACTTGTAACTGCTACCGAAACTGTGACTGTGATTTTTGCCAAAAATGTGACGCTTGTCACAGTCAAAAACCGGCACTGCGCCTCTTCACAAAAATTTCAACACAATCAATGAAGTTGAGTGTTAAAAAACTAAGTTATATCCTAAACGAGCCCATCCTAAACTAACGGTAATATATATATATATAAATCGAATTTGTTGTAATTAGTTGAATTTATTGTTGTAAGAAGTACACTTAGGATTGCTCAGATTAAATCAAAACAAAGCAAAACGGAAGAGGAAACTATTCTCGGAACGAAAATGCAAGTACCTAATATGAAATACCTTGAAGAAAACCTAATATAATATGATATGATATGCTATAAAAGAATACATAATATAATATAAAATATTCTTAGCCATTGCGTTTGTTTTAAACTTTATTGAGGAAAGCGAAGGAACTAAACAATTTTGATAAACAATTTTTTTTCGAACAATTTTATACTTGAAATAAGTTATGCCATCGATTTGCATACCAAATTTTGTGTCTTTGGGCTTAAAAAGGCAATCCTGAGAATTTGAGACGGATCCAAATGGTCAAACTGACGCGGATCGGAGGAGTCTCCAAGACTCGAGGCAGCACCGCCCGCCGCTACAGTTCTTGAAAAGAAAGGGCGGCAAATAGGGGGCACAACTGGGCGGGGCTGTCTAGGGAAGGGCCTCTCCGTAGCACACGCCACTTTCAATGGCCACTTTGAGTTTGGAACAGTTTCTCGCACAGCTCGTGTCCATCGCGCCAGTGCATCAGCTCGCATTGGAGCTCGTGTCGGTGTGCCGGCAGCCGATCGTAGAGCTCGTGGCCACGCCGTATGCAGGCCAGATCCTGGGGGCGCAGCTGCCGTATGGCGCAGAGATCGTTGCAGCTGTCGCCCACATAGATGACCCGCTCGTAGTTGATCTTGGGCGAGTTGAAGAGTTGGCACATGACGCCGCCTTTGCAGAGATTCGTCGGACACTCGTCGCAGTGGGTCTGCTGCTCGTACGGTTCGACCAGCAGATGACCGCTATCCTGTATACGGACCGGATTCGTGTAGATCGCATGGAACATGTGATCGATGCCGTGTGCCTGCAGCCACTCGCCGATGAAGAAGCAGTTCGCATCGCTGACAATGCACAGGTCCAGGCGCGGTATCTGGGCGAAGCGTCGCAAGAGCCGTAATATGCCCGGCACAGCGGGCATTTGGCGCATAAAACGCACCACTTGCGCCGTATCCATTGTCCGATGCTCCCGCAACAGTTCCAGTATGCGATTTATATAGGCGATCCAGCCGCATTTCTCGATCATCGCCTGCAGCTCGGGTCCCCGCTGCTCCGACGGTAACAGCCGGCAGATGGCCTCGTAGCAATCCGCCTCGATAATCGTCTTATCGAAATCGAAAGCGGCCAACAATCGAGCCTCGCGCGGATCACCCTTCACCTGACCCTGGCAATAGCGGCGCCAAAACCTTGGGCAGCGATTAATATGGCGACTAATGTGCCTCATAATTCGACAATTTAAGGGGAAAAATTTTACTGTACAATTTATTTTACCACAATCTAAGGGAGAAATTTTCGATCTGACAAATCTGACAGGAAATTTCGTTCACATGAAGTACGAAAGGGCAAGTGGTGCAATGGGAGGAACTATTTGGAATAGGAGTAGTGAAAGGAACTAACTTTTTCAAGTCTTGTTCAATGCCTTTTGGAACTCTTATTATGTGTGTACCGAGTGGAACTGAGTTAAGGGCTAAATCGAAACTATCTAATTTTGTCCATGTGTTAATCATAGAAAACAAAAGCCCCATCAAAACTCCCGAATTCTGTTGATTTTTTTTTTGATTTATTTTACATTCATATACAATACAATATTTTACAATATATAAGTTTCAAAGCACATCAATAGGGCGTATCCGTATATCGCTTTCTTTAACTAACTTTAGCCTAGCTTCCGTTTTCGTTTTCCTTTCACAATATTTCTTCCACTTTCCATTCGCAAAACTGTTAGCGAAACCATTTTCAAAATTTCAACAATTCATCACAAAAAAGATAAGAGTTTGCTCCCATTTAATCTAACATTTAAAATACAACATTTCTGCTAATTTTGGATATTGACTTTAGACCAAAAGGAAAAGCACATTGAAAAGCGCGCGAAAGCTCAACGTTTAGGAGCTTTGAAGCTCGAAGGATTGGCATAGGTTTGAGTGGAAATGAGTTGGGTTTTAACGTGTATATTTCGATATTCGATAATGCCAGCCTAATGTGTATAACTATAACATGAGTAGGAACTTCTCTAGGAACTCCACTACTAAAAATATATCTTAAAACAATATCACTTCAGCATTTTGCGACTAACTAAATTAGTATATGAAAAATATTGAGATGCTAATTTGGATCTCAGGATTTTGGGACGGAATCAAATTTACAATTAAGGTCTGAAGGCGGAAATGTATAGAATTATAAGAGTATAGGATTATAAGAGTTAATAAAACTGGAAAACACAGATTCATATGAAGTTGGGAAATATCATATAAATATCAAAGGTTTAATATAACTGGAAAACTCAGGATCCTATGAAGATTGCAAATATTGGAAAATATTTAACAATATTTTTGATAGTTTAAACTATTATATCATGCTTTCTATAGCTTTTCATTGCGCCTTTTGGTCCAAAGTCAATGTACAAGTTTGTTTTTGTTCTTTTGATTTTGTGTTCTTAACAATTTCTTCAACTTGTCGAGGAAGAATCAGCTCGAGATAAATAGTATATAATTATTATCGATTTGTAATTAGTTTTTAAATCGTTATTTTAAGTTTCAAGATTGGCTGACAATGTGTTAATCAGTTAATAACATTTACAAATACAACATTTATAGCATTATTTTTCGTTTTTTGTTTTAAATTTTAAATATTGTCACCGAAAAATGTTTCATTTGTTTTTGTTCATTTTTTGATTTTGGTTTTCCTTCGTTTTGCGCAAAATATTTGTCCAAAAAGTTTAATTATAATTAATTAATAAATACGTTAATTATGTGTAATTATGCAAAAAGCGAAATGCATAATAATGGAACAGCATTAACCGATTTTGATGCGGATTATGCATACATATATGTATATATATATATTCTTTGCATATATCCATTTTATCGTGTGTTTAACTATAATTAAATCAGCATTTAGCGAAATTTCATTTGCTAACTATAACATTGGATTATCTGTGACACAAGGGCGTAGTCGGCCTGGGGGTTGAGTTGGGCTTGGTAGGGAAGGGGTCTGGTGCTTTAAGCCTCTCAACTAGTTGCGAATTACGCCTATAAATACAATCGAAAACGCAATTAACAATACAATTACAAACAAACAAATTGGAAGCCCCTCGACAAAAAGGGTGCAAACTACGCCTCTGTGCCCAGCACTTTTCAACAACCAACAGCAAAAATTGTAGTTTAAACCGTCGTCTGCACGTTCTGCACGGCCTTCGAGAGCTCCACCTTGGAAGGTATCAAATAAAACGCCGGAGTCATGGTCTCGCCGCAGGGACACTGACAGGCTGTGCCGGAGAGGAAAGGAAAAGCATTGGATGTACGGAAAACTGCATCATACTACTTGTCATACTTACCATTCACCCAGCTAAAATTGCCCAGCTTTTGCTCACACTTGGGACAGTAGAGTCGTCCCTGGGTATTGAGCATAATGCGATGCATCCAAGCAATGGGCTCCACAAAGAGCAGACTGCGACACTGATTGCTGCCGCCCGCAGTCTCGTGGCCCGGCGAGCCCAGCGATGCTTTGCGTAGGCGCTCGGCTATCTGTTCGAGCAGGCGTGGCTCCGAGCCGCCCACAGCTGGCGGAGCTGTCTCCAAGGCGGGCGGCATATTGCGTGGTCTATGCTCGAGTACATGCGATTTGCTGGCCAAGACGCGGCGACAGCGACGACAACGAAAGACAATCGGTTCGGGGTTTTCGCGTGTTATATCCGGATCCGGACGCACCACACTATGGAAGCTCTGTGGCAGTATTTTTGCCTTACGCATCTGTTCGCCGGCCAAACGCAAGCGATGCATCTTATAGCGCTGATAGCTCGGATCAATCTTATAGCCCATGCGACGAAACAGCTTCAGCTGCGAGACAAAACCCGGATTCGGCTGCACAAAGCGACGCTTCGATCTAACCAGCTCGTACGCCGGCTGGTAGTCCAAATTGTGACGCTTCATTATATAGGCAATGACAGCCGATGAGCTGCGACTGACGCCGAAATAGCTAAAAGAGGTAAATCTCAAGTGAAATCGGGTGAAACGATGATCTATGGGTTCGGTTTACCAGTGAACGAGTACATTGCATTGTTTGTCCAGTGCCGTGGCTATGAAATCCACACAAGCCTCCAGATGCTGCAGTATATCCTCCCGCGGCATATCCGCAACTGGAAGCGAAACAAATGGTTTTGGATTAAACGGCTAGTTTTAGGGGAGTTGAGACAGGACGAAAGAGCCTTGGTAGACCAGTGGATAGCGCATGCCACTTTCTGCATATAAACTTTAGGCACCTACAAACCAAATTGCATGACTCTAGTATAAAAATTGTGGCTCCTAAATACATTTTGTTACTTTCTGGCAAAATGGCGGGGTGTATCAAAATTTTGGAAAATTCCATTCTGCAGTTTCTGTTCATAATCCTCTATACCAAATTTGATGTCGATAGCTCTGTAAATGCAGAAGTTATGATCTTTTTACCGAAAATAGTTTTTATCTATTATCGGGCGAAGGGGGCGTGGCATATAAAAATAAAAATTAACTTGATCTGCGTAGGGTATACACGGATTTTCATGGGAAGTTAGAACAGCGTAGCTCATTTAGTCTTCCAGATCGGCGAATTCAACGACTCGCCTATTGATACCTATCCAGAATATATATACTGCTACCTGTTACAGACATTTGAACAAACTTATTATACCATTTAGGGTATAACTAGGTTGTTGCATCGGATTTGAAATCCACGATATAAAAGATCTTTAAATAAAAGCAAATAGTGATTCAGGCTGTGATCCGTTGGGATTGCAATGGCCACTATTTGTTCTTGAGCAAGGACATGCTGGCAACATAGTTCCGGGAAACAGCCGAACAATTATAGAATCGAGAATCGATTGATTTAAACAATAGCGTGAGGACCCGAACGACTCCCGGAAATCGAAATCCAATCAACTCACTCTGCACGTATTTCGTAGTCAAAAAGCTGGCCTCGACGATGTGTTGCGGTAGTGGCACCGAGTCCAAGGTCAAAATATGTGTTATCTTAAAGGAACGCAGTGTTTCCATATGGGTGGCTGCCGTCAGGTTGCCTGCAACATGCCACAAAACAGATTGATTATATTATATTATATTAGATTAGTGCCAACTGATAATTACCCAAAAAGAGGCCCACTTCGACTTCATCGATGCTCACGGGTCCGCCGTCAAAGTCATCGCGCGTCAATGTGCCACAGTCCTGGGGCTTGCCACCCTTTGGGGCAGCTGTGGCAACTCCATGTGGTGACGCTGTGGGCTCCATGCTGGGCAACAACTGTTGCGCTCGATCCACGCACGACGACGTTGCAGCAGCCCGTTCAGCCTGCGGGTTATTCAAGTTGTTGCAACATGGATTTGGGTTCAGAACAATTGTTGCATTTGTTGTACTTACTGCTCTGCCGCGCCCGCAGCAATTGGTCTGGCATCGCTGTCGGGGTTTCCAGCGCCGTGCGACGAGCGATGCAGGTAACGCTCACTCCCCACTCCAGTGCGCAGCGCACAGCACACAGATGTCTCGTAGTTTGTGACGTCACAAATATGCAACCTCACAATTGGCTGACCTCAGCTGCAGTGCTGCCATTTTAGCCAGATCTAGCTACTTTTTAAAAAACATTAACTTTTAAATGCTTTTAGCAACAAATCTAGCAACTTTGTGTTCCTTTTTAGCAGTTTTTTCGTGTAATTTGACTGAATTTCACTTAAAACCTTTTTCTTTTTTATTGCCTTTATATCATTATATGCTCATAACAACTTTATCGGCTCATGGCTTGAAGCACTATTTTCCTTTATTTGGATGGATTTCAAATCATACGTAACAATCTAGTCTTTCTAGGGGGATTATGCTATCGACATGAGTAGGACTCGAACCCACGACCTTTGTTAGGCAGGACAGTGCGCTACCCACTAGTCCGATAAGGCCCAAAATATTTCCAAGAATTACGATCAATAATACCCAACTAACTTAATCGTTCGATAGTATGAGCTATTTAAGTTCACTGAGTTAAAGTGTTTCAAGTGTTTGTTGGCCGAGTTTCTCAAAATTATATAAAGAAATTGAAAAATAATATATTAATCTAAGATTTAAGATCTGAACTCCACTCAATTAATTCCACTCCATATTAGCGGTTACTTCTGAAAAGTGTTAACAGGCACATATCTTCAAAGGTCTATAAAAAGATTAAATTTACTATCTGTATTCGGGTGTTTTAAGGCACATGTTAAAGGATATGTAAACCTTGAACAAAAACTTTCAAAGTAAAAGTGGCAACCCATCCCGAGTTGCCATCAACTCGCTGACATCTAAAGTTATACCAACTTATTCTGAAATCAATATTTGGAAGGATGATTTTAAAGAGTAAGAAACTTATAAAGGGTATGCCTTTGAAAAGAAAAGAATGTTAAGCAGGCTCACGTTGAGATGGAAGTTAGGAAAAATAGCATGCACTTTATAAAAGAGTTAATTCAACTTCTAGAAAAACTACGATACAAAAGCATGTTTATTTCTAATTAAATTATTTTTAATTTCAATATCCTGAGAAATAAAATGTTTCACATTTATCATTTTTGTCAATTTTTTCAAAATTTTTAACTACTTTATTCCCAAATCTAGCTATTGCTTCTCAGATCTGGCAGCACTGCCTCAGCTGTGTATATTGAAGCGCGCAGGTGGCGCATGGAACGAACGCAGCATTTGCTTACTTGTGACGTCAGACGAGTTACAAGCACTGCCGCAAAGTTAGACAAATGCCAAAGAATAGGGATATAAACTAGATATCCGATATTAACTATACAATATTTCAAGCTATGGAATAGAGTTTTCATTAGCAAACCGCATTAATTTAGTTGCTTTGAAATTTCTGTCGTCATGTTTTGGTTTTAGTGTCAATGGCCGATAACACAAAACGATATCGATAATAGTGGCAATACGGTGTGTTCACGTTGTGCAATCGATTGTCTGTGTGTTATTTAAGTAGAAACTATATTAATTATATTAAAGCTACACACACATTAAATAAACAATCTATCCAAGATGACAACATTGCGACCATTTACCTGTGATGATCTATTTAAATTTAATAATGTGTAAGTTGTCGACTTGCCGCAACTGGCGATTTGCCATATGTATCTTTATGTTCCGATGATTCTCAAAATATCTATCCGTTGCAGTAACTTCGATCCGCTGACGGAAACCTATGGCCTTTCCTTTTACACGCAATATTTGGCCAAATGGCCCGAATATTTCCAGCTGGCAGAGTCTCCGAGTGGACAAATCATGGGCTACAGTATGTACACATATATAAATATCTATGTCGAATCAGATCTGTATATAGCTAATTAAATCCAATTTGTACTATTCGCAGTTATGGGCAAAGTGGAGGGCCATATGGATAATTGGCACGGACATGTTACGGCTCTGACCGTATCACCGGATTACAGACGTCTGGGCCTGGCTGCGCTGCTGATGAGCTTCTTGGAAGACATATCCGAAAAGTATGAGGGAGGGTTGCGATATATCAATATCTTTTCAATAGAAATATTAGCTTATACGGATTGTATATTCCTACTAGAGCAGCCGACATTTGCCTTATATATGTCCGAACGAAACTATATCAATTCGGCAAACTTATTCAACTTTATGGCTCTATCCGAAAAGTAATTGCGAGAGTTCCGACTGGAAACAGTTCTTAAAGCGAACTTCCTCTTAAACCAACCTACACAAATATCTTATCATATTAATTTATTTCTTATAAATGTATTAGTTAATATGGGTTTTAAGATCCTACTAAGGCAGCCGACATTTCCCTCGGCAAACTTCGCCATTTTTCTAGCTCTATTATAGCTAACTTTCCTTTAATTTTGGGCTTTGCTTTCTTATGTATATCTACATATCTATTAAATCATTATTAATCCTTACCTTCCCTTTCTTTTTTCAGAAAACGTGCCTACTTCGTGGACCTATTTGTGCGCAAAAGCAACATGGTGGCCATCAATATGTATAAGAATCTGGGCTATATCATATACCGCACCATACTCGAGTACTATTCGGGAGATCATGACGAGGATGCCTATGGTAAGAGCACAGTGTTTAAATGAACTAAAAGAACTGTGGAGAAAACAGCTTCGTCTCTGAAAACTGGGAAACTGGGGCGAAATATTACGTATATATTTTTGAGATTGGAGTCAAGAAAATTAAAATATGGCTTACAAACTGAACATTCTCCTTTCTTTTTCAGATATGCGCAAGGCGTTGTCGCGAGATGTGAACAAGAAATCGGTGATACCATATACGCAGCCAGTACGATTGGAAGATATAGATATGAATTGATATCAACCCAATATAGCCCGCATTCGCATTTATGTTTAACTGAAACGTTTTGCAACAAAAATTCTAGTTATTAAAAATTAAAACCGATAAACCAGACGAGAACCAAGAAAAAAATTGTATCTAACTTTGGATCACTTAAATCTTTTGAAACTAACTCGAAAATCCCCCTTTCAGAAACCAATACCAATTACCAATAGCAATACCCATGCCCAATTTGTGCTCCATTGTTATGCCTCATTCGATAACTTCAAACTTTTATTTTACATGACTTTGTTAACAGTTAATGACTTCTTAAGATGATTATATATCTTCAAGGTAAATAATTATGCAATTCTCATACGAAAAATGTCAATTACAAAACTTGTATCTAACACATATTCTCTATATATTTTTGAACTTTCTTTTTCTTCAATTTGAATCTTTGATGCCTGCCCGAAAAGTATTGCTCCGAGTTTTTCTAAAATTCTACAAATATTCTTACAGATTACAATGCGCGAATTGCGACATCAAATGAGACACGATATCTAAAAGACTACAATATGGCCTGAGTTTCTCAAGTGGTTGGCTGGAACTCAAGGAACACTCCTCTCGAATGGGAGTTTCCATTTGGACTGAAATTGGTTGTGCGATTTTCTATTACCAAATAAAATCTTACGTTTCATTCAATGTGTTCAATAAAAATCGAATATAAAATCGGTAGCAAAGTCTATTAATTTATGAGCCCAAAATTTTAGGATTTTAGATTAGGATTAAGAAAAAATAATGATGTTACAATGATTTTTTATCATCGTACTTAATTTTTTTTTGTTTCGTTTAGAATTCTTTTCTCTTTAGTCTTAAAGTTTTCTTTTTACTATCGTAATGACAAAAACCAAAAATTTAAACAGATATTTTAATCTAGATAATAGCGTGATTGATAGTATAAGCCGAACCGGTACGAAATACTCGAAATATATTTTAGTTATCGAGATAAAGGAAAAATTATATGAGCATGCATTCAGGGGATTTCAGATATATACGAATTAGCTCCGAAAATAATTTGATATTATTAAATTTGAACTGGATCGGATCAAAAAAAAATTGCATTTATTTTCCCTTATATAATTTCATATCTTAGTAGGAAAAAATACAAACCGCTATTTCGCACCCGGGAAATCTCTTTTTATTTCAACTATAATTCGAATGAAAAATTGTTCAAAACTTAAATTTCCCAAGAAATCTGCGAACCCGAAAACAAATCGTCACCCGAATTATCTAAAGAGCAGAGAGACCCTTATAGATCAATTTTTATTCAATACGAGTTATTATTTTGAATTAGCTATCATCAAAAACTTATGGATATTTGCTAAAATTTCGATTTCTTAACCTATTCAAATTCTTCGCCAAATTGTCCAAAGAGCAGAGAAACTCTTTATATCAATTTTTCGCTAAATATGAATTATTATATTATAATAAATTAAGATCACTTAAGTTTTGGGAAAGTACACCCCAATTACTGTCGCACCTAATTCATCATAAAAATATAAAAAAAATTAGGCAACACATTTGATGTATTTTTCAGGCTGTTTCCTTTCCTAATTACATATTTAGTTCGAATATTTTAAAATTTGGCATTCGTACGAGCTTTTCAGACCCTTTGCAAGCGACACACATGGCCTCATCGGGTATTTCGTCCCAAATCTTTTCGAAAAGGTTCTTGAAACTTTCTAACTTCAGTTTTGTAAGCTCTTCAGCGGAAGCTTGCTCTTAGCGGGTATCGCTCCCCGAACCATGACAGATGTCAAATATTGGAACCGCTCAACAGCTTTTTTGTTAGCTGGAATATTCACCATGCTTGTGGCATGGACTCTATCGTTCTGAGAATTGTGTCCCAAAAATCAAGGAGCTTCTTTCTAGTCGCATTTTTTGATGCTTCGTAAGACCGTGGAATCGTTTTTTTTTTTCATAATCTTTCATCTTAAGCTTTTTTTGATAATGTTTCGAATCGTCCTTTGGTTTACACCTAGTTCCTTGGCCATTTCTCTTCCAGAAATACCAAAATTTCTCCTAATTCTCTCCCGTGCAGACTTCACTAAGGTAGGTCTAAGTTTATTGAACGTTTCAATACTTCCAGTATCCTTGAAAAGAGCCACAAAGCATTGGCCAAATCTGCGAGTGATTCCTAATTTTTTCTTGGAAATTAAATATTTAGAAGAATTCAATATGGGAGGATCAAGTCTGTGCATGTTTGACTTTCGTACAAAGTTGGGACAGTAATTAGGACTAACGATGTATGATATTAGGATATCTTATTGTTGTTCCATTAAGTTTTGTATTAGCTATCGTTGAGGTCTTATGGATATTACTTAAAAATAAAATTTATTATTTATAAAATTGTCTTAAACGGGAATGAACGCTTTAGATCAATTTTGATTTTATGAAATTACTACGGCAATTGTCAGTGAAGGAAGCAGAAACGTAAATAATGGGCGGGATTCCAAATCCTACGCCACAGCCTAGTTTTTCTAGGAGGGTCATGCCCTATATCGACGTGAGCGGGACTCGAACTCGCACATGAGTGCGCTAACCACTGATCCACCGAGGCCCCTTAATTATTACTATTAATATTATATTATAATAGCTTCTATGTAGGAACTAGTTTTGTTCTATCATTGGAATTTTTGTGAATGCGTTGAAAATTTGAATTTCTCAAGCGAACCACCGCTTAAGATCATAAGATACGATCTAACTCGGCTCATTTATTTCTACTTTCCTTTTGCATCTTCTTCTAGATAATTTTTGCAAGAATTCTTGTCTATGCGTGACTTTCTAGGCGTACACTGGAAAAATTGGGTGTGCCAAATGGATTATATATGTATATTATATATATGTATATATAAGGTTGCCAAAAAAGTCTTGCGGTATTTTTATTGAATTTTCAATTGTTCATAAAATTGGTTGTAATAATGGGATTTAAGTCAAGTATGCGCCGTTTTGTTCGAGGACGAGTTCCCAACGAGATGCCAACTTCATAATGCCCTTCTTATAGAAGCTCGCTTCCCTATTGGCAAAAAACTCGGAGAGCCAATCTTCACAGGACTCTCTTGTGCCCAACTTCTGACTACCAAGCTCGTTCGCCATGGACAGAAAAAGGTGGTAATCACTTGGTGAGAGATCCGGACTATACGGTGGATGCAAAAGAACCTCCCATCCGAGCTCCCGGGGCTTCTGGCGCGTCACCAAAGACCTGTGTGGCCTGGCGTTGTCCTGATGGAAGACAATTCGGCCTGTGTTGATCAAGGATGGCCTCTTCTGCATGAGTGCTGCATTCAAGCGGTCCAGTTGCAGGCAGTACAGGTCCGAATTGAGCGTTTGGCCATCGGGGAGCAGCTCATAGTGGATGATTCCCTGCCAATCCCACCAAACACACAGAAGAGCCTTGGCCACCGTCTGGACAGCTTCACCGCTTTTTGACGACGACCGTTTGCGCTTCACGTTGTCGTAAGTGACCCACTTTTCATCGCCAGTCACCAACCGCTTCAAAAACGGGTCGATTTTGTTGCGATTCAGAAGCGATTCGCATGCATCCAAACGGTCGAAAATGTTCTTTTGCGTCAAGTCGTGTGGCACCCAAACATCGAGCTTCTTTTTGAATCCAAGCTTCTTCAAATGGTTTATAACCGTTTGATGGCTCATGCCCAGCTCTTGGCCGATGCTACGGCTGCTACTATGCCGGTCTCTTTCGATCAATTCAGCGATCTTATCGCAGTTCTCGACGACAGGCCTTCCGGAGCGTGGCGCATCCTCGACCACCTCTGCACCGGAACGAAAACGCTGAAACCATCGTTGTGCGGTGGAAATGGAAACCGTATCGGGTCCATAAACTGCACAAATTCTATTTGCAGCATGAGATGCATTTTTGCCCTTATCGTAGTAATACTGTAGAATATGCCGGATTTTCTCTTTATTTTGCTCCATCTTTGGGACGCTTTAACTCCGGAACGACTAAAAACAAACAAAAAGCTCTAGCGTGAACCGATGCGACACCTAGCGGCAATACCGCAAGACTTTTTTGACAACCTTCCTTATATACATATGTACTTGGGAGGTCTGTGTCGAACCCTTTTGGTACTTGGAATCGTCCGAAACCCTTTCCGAACCGACCCAAGAACCAAAAACCCAGCTACACCTCGTAACTGACTGACACGCTACCTCCTCTACCGCTCTCCCGCTCTACCTCGCTCCCTCTCGCTCTGAGACTATGTCGCTCTCGCTCACACAGCGAACAACGGGCAGAGAGAGTAACGTGCGATTGACTCTGACTCTGTCTTCCTCTCCCTTTCGCAGTCACGCTCTGACTGTGAATTTTTAATGTGTGTGTGCGAGTGTGTGTGTATGAATGTATATGTATGTGTGTGAAAAAAAGTAGGAGAAACAAAAAACTGCAGCTTGCGATGCGCCATTGTAGGGTATCTTTGCGTGAAACAAGCCAAACTGCCGCTCAGCCATTTGTCTACTCATCTAATTATAATTAATAATATTTGCAATGGCAATTGTTTGCTGAGAACTGAAACTGTGTGTGTGTGTGTGTGTGTGTGTGTAGGTACATTATATGGCAAGGCAAAGGAGGGTAGAGAGGGCAAAAAGAGGAAATAGAGAAACAGAACACAGAACACAGAGCCCAAGCCAGAGATTCACATTTCATGCATGTAAAACTCGTTTGAAGCTGACGATGTGGCAACGCTGCAACACACACGTTTGAATATGGCGGATACAGATGTGCCGCGCGGTGTGTGCATGAGTGTGTATCTGTGTTGTGTGTGTGTGTGTGTGTGTGTATCTGTGTGGAACGAACATAGGGTAAAAATAAGCGAACCACAAACAGTCAACAGCAACAGAGCTAAATTGCAGCTGCTATACGACGGCGAGTCGTCGATGACGACGGCAACGGCAACGCCAACAGCGGCAGCAACAGCGAAATCAACGGCAACGACGGCGGCGACAACGGCGACGGCGACGGCGAATAGGGTAAGTAAAAAATGAGGCAGGCCAACAACAACAGCAACAACAACAACGAAGCATGCGGCAAAGCGCAAACGACGATAAAAACCGACGCAAAAGGCGCAGCTGGCAAAAACGAACGAATGCGAGCGCACGAACGAGTCGTACATACCCACATATATGTACATACCCCGCACGTATGTATGAATGCAGGCGAAAGACACGAAGCGATAAACCACCAGAGGCGTTGCACAGGGGTTAGCCAACGGCCCTGCACATGGACTGTGTTTGGCATGCAACGCACAGAGTTGCCAATGCAACGCAAAAAGTGTTGCAATAAACGCAAACGGTTAAGCGGTTAATTTATGCCTGTCGCCATGTGGAATTGTTGACCGTCATTGCCCGGGGTCAAGTTTTTTGCTTTGCTTTCCTTCCAGCACACAACAGCCAGCAACTGAAATACCAAACTTGAAACTATTATCAGCTACAATTCTGTTCTAACAGACTATTTTCATAGGAAATCGTATGGTATTGACGACACAGAGCATATTAGTTATAATAGCTAAGACGACTTTTTCCAAGTACAAAATTTACAATTTTCAGGGAAATTTTCAATTTAGATTTATGCATATATACAATTTAAAGGGGTATACAAGTTTTGCCAATTTTTCTTATCGAATTACGTGTTTTAACGTTTATCGAACAATGGAAAAAGAAGCATGCTTTTGTTGATCTTCAAAATTGCCCGAAACTGGCCCAAACTGGGTTATATATAGCTATATTTTTATAAGATCGGAGGCGTCTTACTTTCCCGGCATTATGACAGTAACCATTTCGCTTTCCAGCGTTCTCTTTCAGTTTTCGAAGTGTTTTCTTTCAGTTTTAATAAGAATTGAATGCCTATAGTTCTCCTATTCATCCGTTGTAATATTTCTAAGCAATATATTATACATCATTTTTCTAAACAAATAAATAAAAATCGTTTTCAATTTTTATACAAAAATTGTCTTTTTCTTAGTATTATTTGTATCTTAGAATTTGATTCCATAGTACAAAGTGCTGCCAGAGCCACTGTGGTAGTCCTCATGTTGTGACAGGTCATGCTCTCGACATAAGTAGGGGCTTGAGCCCAAAACCTCACATTTTTCATTGTCCCAGCTTTTTGAAAGTTCCTAAAATATAACAATTTTTAAACATAGATCATCATCTAAGACAGGGTTAAGCCAAAGGCCCATAAAATCAGTTATTTATATAAATAAACTATAATAATCTAAGTCAGGCTTAAATACTGCCCCTGTTTTCCAAATTTGAAGATTGTAAAATAACTATTTTTGAGGTTTATATGGAACCGGATTTTCACAATTTATCATCTATTATGTTTGTCAAGGTTCCTGCAAAACTGTAAACTCCACTAATTCCACAAGGCCTTTAATGTTTATTCCCAGTTTTCAAACAAAGCAACCCGATCTCCATCATTTATAATCTATTATATTTGTCAAACCCCGTAGTTTCGCCGGTTCCCTGAGGTTTATAATGTGCATGCCTGTTTTACAAGAATTGGAAACCTTAACCACTTTATACGCCCAACCGCTATATAAGTACCTGCAAAACATATGGTTTCACAAATACCATCTGCTTTATATTCCATAGTATTTTTCGCGAAATTTATTATCAATTTTAAGGTAATTTTTAATAGTCTTCAAATTTTGTGCTAAATACGACAGGTAATTCATACCCGAAGGCTAGGTAAACCTTAACGTGAAGTCTACCTGCTGTATCTTTTCTAGTACTTTCTCGAATTTCTTTCTATTGATTTGACAATACATTTTTTCAATTTATTGATATTTTGAGATAAAGTTAAATTGGATTTTCGAAGAAGATTCCAGAATATAAATTGTCATAATCTTAAAATGTTGTGCCAATTCGATTACCTATAATATATATATGCACATGCCACAATACCGTAGACTCCACTGATTTCACCTGTTCGATGATCCATAGTAGTTTTCCAAAACTTTCCCCCGCTGACATAACAGTTGTTAATGGTATTGAAATTTTGATATAAGATTTTGGTGGGATGTTTTTCAGGCTGTGACCCGATAGGGTTGTTATAATCACATAATAATAATAATAATAAATGAAATAAGATTCCAAAGATTGGGGGCTTTGGTGGGCCAGTGGATCGCCTAGAAAAGCTAGGGTTTGACGCAGGATTTGAAATCCACCCGCATAATGAAATCTTCAGTAAAGCAAGGATGAAAGCAAATAATGCTTCAGGGTTTGGCCTGATAGGGGCTTGTTATGGCCATATAAAGAGTAAAAGAGTGGCTATATACCACTATAAACCGAAATGTACAGAAAAAAAGAACAAATATTTTAATTTTTATAAAGAAAATGGTTGAATATTAAACATATTTTATATTAAAAGTATTTCCACTTTGTGTTCCAAATGAAAAGATCTTAAATATCAAATATAGCGAGAAAATCCTAGAGTTGAGCAACTCTGTTGTCAATTCTGCCTAGAAATCAGCTGAACTTTTACTATAGTGTATTGGGATCTAAAATTTTTATAGTGCTCTCTTTAAGATCAACTATCTTTGGGACCAATTGTCATGGTTTAGGAATAAGCTAAACTGTTTCTATAGGGATCTAAAATTTGTATAGTTGCTTAAGATCAGCTAACTTTGACAAACCCAGTGGAAAATTTGCCAGACAAATGGTTTATAATTCCTTTACTCAAGTTGGCAATTTTTCTGGAAAAAAGAAAAACAGAAACAATAACAATTTACCAGCATAGTACGGGCAGTACGAGCAGTGCGAACAGGGAACAGAACAGACCCGAGAGTGAGTGGTACGTGTAATTCGAGGCGCATGGCAACCCTGCGCTCGGTTCTACACACATTGTGTATGCCGTTTGTCAGTTGGTAATTATTTTTCGCATGGCTCCCCGCACCCCCCTCTCACCCGCTTGCCCTCTTTCCCTCTTAGAATATGGAATTGAATACAAAGCGCGTGCAACAGCAGCGGCAGAGGCAGAGGCAGCGGCGGCAGCGGCAACAACAACAAAACAGTTGAAAAACTAGAAACACAAGCTGCTGCTGCGGCGGTGTTGCCACCCCTATGGCAGGCTGACGGCGGCTGTCACTGGCCAACGCGCTGCCGCTGCTGCCTCTGCTGCCGTCGCAGCGACGAGCATTGAATACGAATGAACGTTCGAAAGTGGAAACGATGATAAAGCGGTGTGTACGGCACACAGACGTGCGGCAGCAAGGGGTGCGCTGCCTGCCTGTAGTTTTTGTTGTTGTTTTACTGCTGCTGCTGCGGCCGCTGCTCGCTGCCGCTGCCACTGCTGTTACTGTTAGTGGCAACTCGGCTGCAGTCATAGTTATACGGGGCAAGTTGCGAGTTGTCGTCGATGCGCCGTTCTCTTCTGTTGTATTCCAAAGCGCGCGCGGTAGAGATCGAATCCAAGTCCGAGTCCGAGTCGAGTCCCCGAGCCGAGTTGAAGTTGAGTTTTGAAAAACAGCTGCAAAAACGAAATAAGAACGAACTAAAAAATACCCGCTGAACCCCCGTTGGGCTACGCCACTGTGCGGCAAACACAAGGCAGCGGCAGCGACTACTGCTGGCTTCATAGCTGGCTGGCTCTGGGCTCTGGCTGTTTGGCTGACTGCCTCGCTGTGGACAGAACGAAAGACAGGCGGCAACTAAAGCGGCGGTCGCTGGCGAAATTTGTTAAATATATTAACAAAAAGCAAGGAAAACAACAAATAAAATATACATAAATCAATGCAGCGCTTTAGGCATTAAGCTAAAGAAACAGATATATATATATAAATATATATAATATATAAATAATAATAAAACAAAATAACAACGACGACGACGACGGAAGAGCGGCGGCGAAATACAAGCTAAAAAGAGGTAAGCAAAATGCAAAGAGTAGGCTGAGGCTGAGGCAGAGCCAAAGCAGCGCAGTCGGCGCAGACGCTGACAGCGACAGCAGCTGCATTCACGTTTCGCACTGAAGACTGATGTTATGTTGTTGTTGTTGTTATTTGTGCAAGATACAACAAATGCGCTGCTGCTGCGGCCGCTGCTTCTGCTTCTTCTGCTTCGTACGCATTATTATTATTCTATTTTGCCGTTTCCAAAATACATACATAGATATTAACATATACATATACACGCCGCGTGTCTGTGTGTGTGTGAAAAGAAATTTCGTTTGGCCCGTTTCGCCCGTTTCGTTGTTAGTGTATGCGTGCCTGCCTGACAGTTCGTACCTAACACACACAACATATATACACGTTGTGCATCTGTAGTTGTATCTGTGTATCTCGCGCTCTCTGTTAAATGCCTGCATGTGCATGTGTACGTATTGTATCTGTGTGTGTGTCCATGTGTCTATCTGTGTGTCTGTGTGTTTGTGTGTGCAAAAGACCGACAACAAAACGACGACGAACAGAGCAAAAGACGACGACTGCAAAGAGCACCCGATTCACTGCCGCTGCCACCGCCGTCGTCGCCATGTTGTGTGTTCCGAGTAAAAATTCGATTTGGCTGTTGGCAAACTAAAGTATAAAATACAAAAAAATATAAATTTCCTCTCTTTTTTTTCGCAAAATTCGAAATGTGTTTGAAAATGTTGACAAATTGACGAAAGAAAAATGTGTAAATTATAGTGTGTTTTTGTGTGCAAAAGAGCTGGAAGAGTGAAAGTAATTGAGAAAATTGTAAATTGTAAATTGTATATTAAACAATTGCACATAACACAGTGTGCAGCAGCTGCGTGTACATATACAACGCACACACACATGCAGATGCACTCACACACTCACACGTATGCATGTCATTCTTGTTCTCTTTCTCTCTCTCTTTGTGCGTATGTTTTCATGTCTTAACCGTAATGCTAATTTGTGTTTGCCTCTTCTTCCTCTCCCTCTACTTTCATGCCAACGTTTCGCCGGTGATGAACAAAACAACAACAACGACGACAACAACAAATATGGAAAATAATGTTATCGATAACGCTATGTGCCGGTAACACAACAACAACAAACATTGAAAATATTATCGATAACCATATGCGCTGCTGCTTGATGACAACAAATATTGAAATTGTTATCGATAACTCGATGCGCCGGTAACAACAACAACAAACATTGAAAATATTGTTATCGATAACCATATGCGCTGCTGCTGTGCTTGAAAACAACAACAATTATGGAAAATAATGTTATCGATAACGCTATGTGCCGGTAACACAACAACAACAACAAACATTGAAAATATTGTTATCGACAAACGCTATGCGCCGCTGAAAAAAATTAATATTGACTTTGTAATCGATAACAATTTGCGCCATTGCTTGATAACGACTACAAACAAATCAATTGTTATCGATAACTCAATGCGCCGGTACCACGACGACAATAATTAAAAATATCAATAAAAAGCCTAGAAAGCCGTGAATTATTTTAGTGTGCGTTGACGCACGCCTTGAGCAAGCATTAAAAAATTGTCATCGTTATCGATAATTGCTTACAATCATAAATAATTGCCGGCTCTAGTGAAAAGCAGTCGCAGCCTTAACGCTGCGCATACAACATCAAGAGAAAACAACAAGAGTAACATAAGATAAATCCACGTAATCGATAATTAATCGATCAATCAACAAAGATGTCTAACGGCAAAGCAACAGCCTCGTTCTTCGAGAACGGCAGCACCACACAGTTCGAGTACTGTTACAAACTGTATCCACAGGTGCTCAAGATGAAGGCCGAGAAGCGGAGCAAGAAGCCACAGGAGCTCATCCGTCTGGATCAGTGGTACCAGAACGAATTGCCCGGCTTGATAAAGGCGCGAGGGAAGGATGCACATTTGGTGTACGATGAGCTGGTGCAGACCATGAAATGGAAACAATCACGTGGTAAATTTTATCCACAACTGTCGTATCTGGTTAAGGTAAACACACCGCGCGCCGTCATCCAGGAGACTAAAAAGGCCTTCCGCAAGCTGCCCAATCTGGAGCAGGCGATCACAGCTTTATCGAACCTCAAGGGCGTCGGCACTACAATGGCCTCCGCCTTGCTTACAGCCGCTGCACCCGATTCGGCGCCCTTCATGGCCGATGAATGCCTCATGGCCATACCCGAGATCGAGGGCATTGATTATACGACCAAGGAGTACCTCAATTTCGTACAGCACATTCAGTCCACGGTGGAGCGGCTGAACGCAGAGGTGGGCGGCGAGACGCCGCATTGGTCACCGCATCGCGTAGAGCTGGCCCTCTGGGCGCACTACGTGGCCAATGACCTCAGTCCAGAGCTGTTGGATGACATGCCCCCGCCCGGTGCTGCCACTGCCGCCGCCACTGCCATCAACACAAATGGCAGCCTCAGCAAGAGCAACAGCAACAAGGTGCTCGTCGATGGCGAGGACACCAACGATGGCGTCGGCGTGGATGTCGATGACGAGAGTCTGGGCGCAGGTAAATCTATCGATAACAATTAGCCTATAACTTGAATTTGATCATTGTAGAACCTCTAGATCTAATCTTGTGCTCGTCTATCGCTAGTTCCACACCGATAAGTCCAGTCTATAGCTGTGGTGGTAGCTACATCTTTGAATTGTTTTCGATAACACCAGCCTTTGATATGGAATTGATTAATGTAGAACCTCTAGAAGTATCCAATAATTATATTGGATGTTTTCTTAAAAATATTGGAACATAGCTAAAGGCGCGTCTATCGATAGTTCATCAGCTCCAGAATATGGTTTTGCTGCATTTTAGCCTAATCCCTGCACTGACTATAACTTTGTCATTTAATAACATTATTCAATTGTTATCGATAACATGCCTAGCGAACTGATGGCTAATTGATCATTTGGGTTTTTTCAATCAAGAGATATAACTGTCATAGAGTAACGTTTTTGAATTGTTATCGATAACCTGCCTAGCAAACTGATTGCTGATGTATCGATTGATCGATAAGTAATGCCTTTGTTTTTAAAATCGTTCGGCATTTGGCTTTTGGCATCAAGAAATCTGCTCAATTGCCCTCAGTTCAGAGTTTATAAGATTTGTGCCCCGCTCAAGAATTCGGAAACTGTTTCGTATAACCCCCTCGATTCGAGTCGATATTACGCCCTAACCAAGAGGGAAACCAGCTCAACATGGACATTTATATAATGTATATGGCAGGTAGACTGAACGATCGAAAGATCCATCCTAGGAGACATACAGATATATAGATACCCCTTGTACACTTCTAACAGGTAAACTGTTTGATCCAAAGATTAACTAGGAGTTAGTCAGATATATAGATACCCCTTGTACCACGTCTAACAGGTAAACTGTCTGATCCAAAGATCCAACCTAGAAGACATACAGATGTATAGAAACCTTTTGTACCACTTCTAACAGGTAGATTGACTGATCCAAAGATTGCCCAGGATATATATGTAGCTACCTCTTGTTCCACTTCTAATCTGGTTTGTGTCTTCGTCTGCCTTTAGGTGGTCGCAACACCGCAACAGAGTCGGAAACCGAGAATGAGAACACCAATCCGGGCAATGCCATGGCGCCACTGAACTCCGGCGTTGTCTCGAAGAACAACAACACTGCTGCTGCCGCCTTGCAGGATGGGGACTCGAACTTTGTGTCGAACGATTCGACCTCACAGGAGCCGATCATTGATGATAACACCACACAGACCACGGCCACGACATCAACAGAAGACGGCGAGCCCATTGGCGGTGCTGGCACACCGCTGGCATCCGACTCGGAGAGCAATATTGAGCCGCCGCCGACCAACACACCGATAAATCCAGTCAGCCGTCTATCGGCCGACGGCGCAGCTGCTGAGCAGCTCAACAACAACAAGCAGATCAATAACAATGGCCAGAACGCCACAGCAGCTGCTGGAGGAGATGCTGTTGGAGCAGCAGCAGCCGCCGCTGGAGCTGCTACAGCAGCCAATGGCAATGGCACCGCTGGCAACGGTGTGCTCTCCGCCACGGCTGCAGCAGCTTCGGCGCATGATGATGACGATGAGGAGGACGACGAGGAGGATATGGAGGATGATGAGGACGAGGAGGATGAGGAGGACGAGGAGCTAGAGGCTGATGAGAGCAACAGCAGCAGCGGCAATTTGCGTGCAAATGCCAAGCTGCAGCAGCTGCAGGTGGCGGCGGCGGCGACAGCAACGGAGGCGCCAGTCATTGGACAGAAGCGTGCTGCACTGCATCGCAACGAGTCCGACGGAGACGCAGCTGCTGAAGCCGCCGATGCGGCCGGTGACAAGTCGCCGGAGCTGAAGAAGCTGCGCAGCGACTGAGCTGCTCCACGCAGCTGGAAAGACAACAGCAACAACAACAACATGTGTATGTAGTGCAGTTGAGTCGGGAAAGAGGAAAGAGGAAAAGAGAGAGCGAGCAAAGAGCGAGCGAGAGAGCAACATTACCTACACTTTGCCACAACAAGAACATTCAAGAAATTTTACTATTAAGCAAGCTAATTATACATATAATATATAAAATATATATATATTTATATATATATACAACACAACAACAACAACAAAACATATAACGTGGAACAACACACAGACAACAGAGACACACAAACACACTCATCACTCTCACACACACACACACACACAGAATGTTAACAAAATGAACCGGAAACAACAACAACAACGGAAGCGGAAGCACACCAACAGCAACAACACATACAGACAACAACATACAACAACTAGCATAACATAACATAAGCAGCAGCATAACAGCAACGTAACAGCAGCAGAGACCCCCCCGTCAGTAACTTAACATAGCAAGAGACCATTTCATTAACAGAGACAACGACAGCAGCCAGAGAGAAAGAGACAAAGCAATAAGCGCGAGAGATGAGCAAGTAAAGTTTTGAATTGCATTTGACATTTGATGATGTTTTGTGGATGTTATCGATAATACTGAAGGAGATAGACAGACAGCGATAGACAGAGAGAGAGAGAGAGAGAGAGATAGACAGCCATATGGAGCCCCCGAAATCGCAATTCAAAAGGTAAAAAGTAAAAGAAAACACACAAAAAACAATACAAGAAGGAAACGTAAAAGCAAATACTAAAAAATAGTAACTATTAAAAAAAAAAACAAAAAACAAATTGATATTTTTACACAGTCAAACGAAACAAAAGAAGAAAAAATAAAAGCAAAAAAAAAATAAAAATAAAATAAAAAAAAAATGATTTACAAATGCCGCAGTTGCCCCACTACATACAAGAAACGGATGAAAAACAAAAACAATAATTATAATAAAAACGTAAAAGTAATTTATATAAGTATTTAAATTTAACAATAAATCAAAACTTGTCGCATTAAACTCATCGTACACACCTCGTCGCAGGTCCTGGTCGTCGCAGCACACACACACTGACACAACACACATCCCCCACACCCCATATCATCCACACATCATCATCATCATCTCAGCAACAACAACAACAAAATACAAACTCATTTTGAAACAATACGAAATTTATTTGTGGTCGTAATTTGTAATAATATTTATAATTTATGTGTACGACAATTTTTTTTTTAAATACTATACTATAATACTGAATTTTTTATAATTTATCTATTCGATAATATTTTTTTCAATTTGATTTAACTAAAAACTAAAACTAAAGTCTAAAGATGGATTTGGAACACAGCTACAATTTGGCCCATTGAAAAGTATGTCCAATACTTTCGCACTTTGCAGCTTCGTAAACCGATCCAGAAGTAGAAGAAGAAGACGGAGGAGAAGAAGAGAACCATAAAATTCCATCTCATTTATAAACATTTTTAATAACTAGCTTAAGTCCAAATAAACAACAAAGAAATTGTGAAATATTAAGCGTATACCAAGAAAATCAAAGAAAAACGAAAACAACTAAAAAAAAAACAGATGAAAAACCAATGAAACCTCGTTAGAGCTTACCTTACGAAGAGTTTTACCTAATTCTTTTTTTACTCTTTTTTCCAGCATTTGACAGTTGCTTCTTTTTTCAAATAGCTGTCAAAACGCGCGCAAAAGGTCTGCAGCCATCTGGCAACTATCGATCGACTACCGATAGGCGCAAGTTTATTGCATGCATTTATGCTTTGTTTCTATGCATTTGCTTCTTTAGCTCACAATTTGGCATGCAAAACCACTAAAAAAGTAGAGTTTAACAGTAATTTTTTATTCAAATGTTTTAAGGTATTTTAGCTGCTGGCTTAGGCTATCGAGCTGCCACCACGAGGTATCGATGATCAGCAAGCTTCAGCAATTGGCATGTTTTGAGCTTTGTATTTCTGTCATTGTTTTCATTTCGCGCCTTAAATACTATGCAAAAATATGTGCTTTACTTGTATTTATCAGTTTTAGCATATTTCATCACAATTGTTTTGTTAGCATAGCCGCTACGTACTTGTTATAAAGTATCGATAGTACTGATCTTATGATTTGATGTTGCCTACAAAATTGGCTAATAATTAGACAATTAATTTAAGTTGCCAAGTACATTTTTTTTGGCTGAAATCACAAAATTAAATAAAATTGTTGAAATTTTAATAACTTATATTTTCTTATTTGCCAAGCTGGGCACGCGCCAAAGTTATCGGTTTGCTGCCACAAAAAATTATAACGCTGCGCACAAGCGTAAATCTTAAGTTTTTATGAATGAAATTTACTAGCATATAAATATTGATTGCTTTTGTTTAAAATAATTAACAAGTACAAATTTGCTGAAGTTAACTGTGGCCATATAAATATTGCTGAAACTACAAAGCTTAAGTTATCGATAAATGCAAATTAAGAACTTTAATCGAAATAACAATAATATGCTTAAATGCACTATGAACTGAACTAAACTGTAAATAACTATAAATATTTAAATATATTTTAGTGTATATTTAAATTTTAGCCAAAAGAAGTACAAATTAAAATACATTAATTAATGCTAAGCGCCTTATGCTGCACATATATTAGTATTTTATGCCAAATCGTCCCATCAAATAGTTTATGTTATAGCATTTATAGCTCTAAAATTTATATAATAAATATGCAACTAATAATTTTGGTTAAGTATTTTTTGGTGTATTTAAAAAAAAAATACCACAAAACTACCAATAACTTGTGTATTGCGCTTCGGCCGGTCGGTCTATCGATATATCGCTGCTCGCTGAACATCCCTAAGTTTGGTATTTTGTTATTTATTTATTGCGAGAACTGTGTCAACTGCTAGCGCTGTGTTGTTGTTGCCGTTGTTGTTGCTGTTGTTTGTTAAAGTGCCGCAAAAATGTTAACAATTAGGAAAGTCGGAAGAAGCGACAAAATGTGACTGTGCGAGCGAGAGGCACAATTGCGCATTTTAAACAACTTTTAACTGAGCTGTGCACACACACACACCCACACGGACACAACACACGCACACCTACAGAACGTTGTGGGACGCTGCAGAATAGGGGGAAAGCCGGGACAAGGACAAGCCGGACACACGGAACACTCGGGGCACTCGGGACACTGGAGTCGTCCGAAGACCTGTCCACGCCTATCTAAATTATAGTGTATATATGTATATGCATATGTATATATAGTGTCTGTATATATATATGTGAGATATGCTGCTGGTGCGTCAGCTGTTTGGCAGCTCGTCCAACTCCTGGGTGCGGGCGCTCATCATCTTTGTGCTCGCCTGGGCGGTGCTCGTCTACGTCTTCGTCCTCAAACTGACCAACACCCAGGGCCAGGGCCAGCTGTCGCAATTGGCGACCGGCGAGAACGATGTCAATATGCGACGCATCAATCAGGCAATGCAGCTGCTGGAGCACACGAAGCAGCGCAACGAGGAGCTGAAGCAGCTCATAGATGAGCTGATGAGGTATGTTCCGTCCTCTCCCCCACGGTCCCCCACGCTCCCCAACCATATAATGACCCCAGAAGCCCCCACAAGACCCCACAAGCCCGCACTTAAGCCCTCACACAAGACAACATCCATTAGCCCCCATTAGACCCCACAATAAGCCCCCTAACAGCATGCTGATCTGGCACTAACAACCCACACCCGACCCCCGACCCCCGTCCAGCACTTAACCATATGCCAGCTCCATTCATATGCAAAACCAAATCGTCGCTCGGTCACGCTGGCTGCTTGTGACGTGCCCCCATTATACAAGGTGCTAAACAGTCGCGCCCCACTTGGTACCACTTGTCAGTGACGAAGGTTAAGAACTTTCCAATTGGAAAGTTTCAACAAAGTTCTTATATGTTTTTTGAAGTCGAGGGATCAAAATATACGATATTCCAAAGATATATCGAATTTTTTATAGATGAATCCCAAAAGTTACAATCCGGGTGATCTTGAGTCTATATCTAGCTATATATTTATCTATCTGTATACATAGAAACCTGGCAGAAGTCTTCTTTACTTTAAACAATTTCGAATCCGGTGAGACTGGATCATTATATAGATATATCTTATTATTCTTGATTTATTATTTACTAAAAAAGAACCTTATCTCTATGTCAAAAATAGATATTAAATATAGAAGGTTAAATCAGAAATATCCAAAAGTTAAACTCAGATTGATCTGAAGTCTATATCTTTCGACCTATCTATTTATCTGCCTGTCTGTTCTAATAGCAATGTCGAATCCGGTAAGATCGGGCCATTATATAGTTATATATCATTATTATTTATTATTTATCGTATAAACCCATTCTCTAATGAACATATTTTAGCTATAGTAGCTAATGCCTTTTATAACTGCGAGAATTGTATCATATATCTGTCCGATAACTTGATATTTTATTGCCTATATTTGCTATATTTTTGGAGCCTTTAAATTCCATAAATATCTAACTATACTTACGATCTATTGTTCCGCCCAATTTAAGAGCAATTGTTCTGTAAACATGGCATATAATCATCACTTAAGGAGCAACTATATATTAATATTAATATTAACATATTAATATTATTATTTATCATTTATCATCAGAAACCGAACCTCTATAGGACATATACACCGTAGCATTGCCAGCTTTATATCGTGTATCTCTCAGATAATTGAAACTCTTATATTATCCATATTTACTATATCTTTGTAGTTATTACCTTCAATTTTCAAACATATCTCTCAGATAACTGAAACTCTTAAATTTTTCTAGTTATTACCTTCAATTTTCATATATATCTAAGTTTAATAGATCGTTCTACCAAAGTTAAAAACGATTGGCTTATAACCACGGCCGATAAGAACCATATATTGTTTTCTTCTCCTTATCTAAAATCACTACCTACAGGAACAATAATTAAATTGTTCCATCATCAAGTCAAATTTTAATTTAATTTTTAAACTATATCAACTATCCACGTTTTTCTAATTGTTGCCCTTAAGATCTTAGGATTTCTTAGAAAGTAAATTCCATTTTCGCTTCGATTTAGGGCAATTTTTTTCATATTTTTAATTCTTTTCGATTTTCTTGTTTCCATTAACTTTTTTGT
This sequence comes from Phorticella flavipennis, assembly GCA_037040045.1. Classification (NCBI taxonomy): domain Eukaryota; kingdom Metazoa; phylum Arthropoda; class Insecta; order Diptera; family Drosophilidae; genus Phorticella; species Phorticella flavipennis. The sequence continues at coordinate 55,951 of JBANCY010000093.1, forward strand.
TATAATTTTTGGTAAATCTATATCATTATCATTATCATCATCATCATCATTATCTTTTCGATTTTAGAAACAGTTAAGATAGTTCCAATTCCTGTTTTTCGAGCAATATTTGGTATCATTTGGTCTATCAGCATTTCAGTGTACGTTATAGCTCGATTCTGACAATTGCCAAAACGACGTGGTCCAATCATTCCATCTGGTACCTCTGCCACCACCACCTTGTAGCCTGTCCGCCATGGCGCAAGCCCGACACGTTGTCAATAGCCGCCTCATTAGTCCCCTGAAATTATGCCCAAACACAACTGAAACTGATTTGCTTCCTCTTCTCCTGCCACTCCTGCTCCTCCCAGCGAACAACTGGACAAGCAGAGCGCCCAGAAGCTCATCCAGCGCCTGGAGAACGATGCGCAGCACTCGCAGAATTTCAACATGATCCCCGACGCTGTGGGCAATCAGCAGGAGGATGCGCTTTTCGAGGTGGTGCCAGTCGATGCGGACCTCGGTGACCAGGGACTGGACCCGAGCCAACTGGAGGCGGGCGGCGCGCTGCTGGGCAGCCAGCCGGGCGTGGAGCCCAGCCTGGAGTACGAGCTGACGCGGCGTCGCATCCAGTCGAACATTGCGGAGATTTGGAACTATTTCAGCAGCGAGTTGGGCAAAATACGTAAAGTCGCCGGCACTGCGGGCAGTGCGGGCAACGCGGACCTGGAGGAGTCCATACAGCAGGTGCTGCTGCAGGGCGCCGAGCACAAGCGTTCGCTGCTGAGCGACATGGAGCAGCTGCGGCGTGTCGATGGATACGAGGCGTGGCGCCAGCGGGAGGCCAACGAGCTGAGCGATCTGGTGCAGCGGCGCCTGCATCACTTGCAGAATCCCGGAGATTGCGATAATGCACGGAAATTGGTCTGCAAGCTGAACAAGGTGTGTGTTGCTCTCTCGCTCTATTGGGCTGCTCTAATGTCGTCCTCTCTCCCTCTATTCCAGGGCTGCGGCTATGGTTGTCAACTGCATCATGTGGTCTACTGCTTCATTGTGGCCTACGCCACGGAGCGCACCATGATTCTCAAGTCCCGCGGTTGGCGCTACCATAAGGGTGGCTGGGAGGAGGTGTTCCGTCCGGTTTCGGAGAGCTGCCATGATGCGGGCACTGCCAATGCCTACAACTGGCCGGGCAAGCCGAATACCCAGGTGCTGGTGCTGCCCATTATTGATTCGCTGATGCCGCGTCCGCCGTACCTGCCGCTGGCTGTGCCAGAGGATTTGGCGCCACGTCTCAAGCGTCTGCACGGCGACCCCATTGTCTGGTGGGTGGGACAGTTCCTCAAGTATCTGCTGCGGCCGCAGACGGCAACGCGAGACTTCCTCAATTCGGGTATGCGCAAGCTGGGCTGGGAGCGTCCCATTGTGGGGTGAGCTAGTGCTATTGTGGCCTATTGTGGCGGTCCAAACTAACTCTAATCTACTCTCCTCCAGCGTGCATGTGCGTCGCACCGACAAGGTGGGCACCGAGGCCGCCTTTCACGGCATCGAGGAGTACATGACGCATGTGGAGGATTATTATCGCACGCTCGAGATCAATGGCACCAATGTGGTGCGCCGCATCTTTCTGGCCTCCGACGATGCACGCGTCATCGAGGAGGCGCGCAAGAAGTATCCACAGTATCACATCATAGGCGATCCCGAGGTGGCACGCATGGCTGCCGTCTCCACGCGCTACACGGATACGGCCCTCAATGGGATCATACTGGACATACATCTGCTGTCCATGTCCGACTATCTGGTCTGCACGTTCTCCTCTCAGGTGTGCCGCGTGGCCTATGAGATCATGCAGACCATGTACGCCGATGCAGCGCATCGTTTCAAATCGCTGGACGACATCTACTATTACGGCGGACAGAACCCGCATAATCGTCGCACCATCATTGCCCACAAGCCGCGCAGCCACGAGGATCTCCAGCTGAAGGTGGGCGATCTTGTGTCGGTGGCCGGCAACCATTGGGATGGCAATTCCAAGGGCAAGAATACACGCACCAACCAGGGCGGTCTCTTTCCATCCTTCAAGGTTGTGGACAAGGTGGAGACAGCCAAGCTGCCGGTCTATGCGGGCGTCTAATGGTGGCCCATCCCCTGTCTCCCTCGTAACCCCCATTCCTATGAATCTCTATTTCTCAGTGCGTGCTCCGACCGTGCACATTCCATGTGTCAGGACACTAAATTTGATATTATATCCGAAATTCTGGTATTTCTCTGTATTTCTCTAAGCCAAGCGAAAAACTGTAAACTAACTAACTTAACTTAAATTCTATGTGTTATGTGCGTTTCAAAATTTATCGACTTACGTTTATCGATTAACGATTGTTGCACGAATTTTATGCATTTTCGCTCAATAAGCCGAAGAAATTAACAAACTACAAAATGTTGACAAGAATATATAAATACATATATAGCAGAAGATAACTCTAGATATACATATATATTATATACATACGTATTTCGTGTATATAGCGTATATCGATAACTAATTATATTTATACACACACACACACACACAGTTATACAAAAACAAAACAAAAATCAAAAACGAAAGGATAAAACAATATAGAGTTAATCTAGTTGGTTTAAGCATGCATGTAGAGTTCCGATACGCGCAATATAGTATATATATCCTTTGTAACATAGACGAAACACACAAAGAAACAGAAACCGAACACAAAACTCTATGACAAAATAAAGTTAGTAAAGTTTTAATTTTAAATCTATCGATAACAATTTGTTTGAACTCCGATTTCATGCCTATTTCTAACGAATTCTGAAGGATTTCAGGAATTTTACAAAAGTATAGCCCAACGGGTTCTGTAAAACTTGACTTAACTTGATCCTTTTACTGCCTTAAAGTTAAAATTTGAGAATTATATCGGATATATCGGAATTTCAGCATTGTGAATGTCCCTGAGAGCTTCTAAACCTGTTATCTGGTTAGCTTCCATGTCACAATTCTTGAATAATTTTGCAGAATCAGCTTATTACTGACACATCATGCAATTCGACATTAGGAATTGGTAGAATTCTCTTATAGTTTTCATCTATTTGTTATAAAAATTATTTGCATCATGTTAAGGACTATCGAATGGCAATTTACCAAAAACTAAAAATGTCCTTGATAGACCTTTTTCTATAAAAACTTGCTAAAAACTATCGAATGGCAAGTTTTCATTTCGATTGTCCATGACTTGCTCCTTCAAGAGTCCTATTTTGAGTTGCCAAAACACAATTTGACGTCTTGCAATCTACCTATCATTTTCAAATCCTTGAAGCTATTACGGGAACTATCGTATAGCAAATTTTCAGTATGATTGTACTAAAAATACCCTTGATAGAGTCCTTTTTAGTTTTCAGTAAAATCTGATCATTATAAGGTTGCACAATGAGCCAAACGAAACAACTTCGTCAATTGCCATAAAACTTTGGTTACATTATGTTAAGGTCAATTGAATGACAAACTTTCACCTTGATTGTTCTTGAAATGCGCCTGATGGAGATACCTTTCCAGTTTTCCAATATCCATTTTGAGCGTCACGCAATCTATCCGTCTCTTTTTCTTTAGTTTAAGCACCAAGCATATCCTTATATTTCGACCCAACCAAGGTGATTCGTGATAAGGACTATCGAATGGTTTATTTTCAGCTTGAATGTCCGTTAGAGTCCCATATTCAGTTTTCCATCATGATGACATCACACAATGTCCTATATCTTTCTATTCACACCAAGTAGATCTTTAGATTTCGGTCAAAGGAAGATGGACCTTCGTCCTTAGCTATAAACATTTAATTGCACCAGGTAAAGGTCTATCGAATGGCAAATGTTTATTTTGGTTGTCCTTAAAATGACCTAGAGAGATATTTTTTTAGATGACATCTCGCTTCTGTTGCCAAGATAAATAAAATCTGATTATCTCGATTACCAGGCGAACATAAAGTCCAGTAAGTAGTTGCTGCAAGATGTTTCCAAAAAGCGGGGCATACTTTGGGGCGGTTCGATTTATGGAGCGACCTTCTCAGCATTTCTGTTTGCCTGGTACTTGGCTGCAGCTCGGTAGACGAAAGCTAAGTTCGTATTTCGATTTTTCGTTCTGTCGTCGGACGAGGGCTTTGCTTCTATATATTCTATATATTTATGCTGAAACTAATCCGATTTTAATGCGGAATAGCTTAAAATGCGCGGATAAATGGCACAGTTTGAATTTATAAAAACAGAAAATTTGTTGATAATTATATCTATCGTTATTATATCTATAACTGAACCGACTGCAAAGTTACTTCAAGCTATATATACATATTTATAGAACAGCTTTTCGTTTTAAAATGTTATGGTTTGATTTCTTTTCCAAAAAACTCCTTAGTTATCTGAAAATTCAACCGAATTGAGCCTTTAATAACTGACAACGCTGGATTTCAAAATAATTTAAAAATGTTATCGATATATTCGATATTTTTTCTATTGTTAGATCTGAGTTAGTCAAGCCATAACTCTGCCCAAAACTCAACCGATTTGTGACTCAAATATCTCAAAACGCTGGAATGTTGATAAGTTTTAAAATTTTTTTGATATATTCACTATTTTTGCTAGATCTGTGTTAGTCGAATCATAATTCCAAAACTATAATGCCAAAACTAAGCCGATTTCAGTTTAAAATATTTTATAATGCTGCAATTTTAACTAAGCTGTGTTTCTGCCTTGAATTCAGTGTCTTTTTAGCCCAATAATATCTTGAAATGTCCAAATTGAAAAGTTAAAACCGGAAATTTACAATATATATTAAATTTTCTGCTTAATTATTGCTAATAATAAGCGCCTCGTGTAGATACGTAGGGTGTTCCAATAGTTCTTTGTTATGGAATAAAATATACATTTCGATACTTTCTGTCATCGTGACAGCATAGTTTTCAGGTTATGAATTGTTGTACGAAAGTGAAACGCATTTCAATCGTGGAATTTTAGATCTTAAATTTGAGAAAAGGTTATGGTCGTTTCCCGAAAACAGGTTCACACCATATCTGTAAGTTTCCGACACCTGTATTGGCCGAACAGAAATATCTATCTAAGGGTGCCTGAAATAAAAATTTGTATACAACAAATAACTCCATTGGAGCAATGCCTGAAGCACAATTTTCCTTTATTTAGGCTTCTTTCACTAAAGAACTTTTTTACATGGGTGGATTTAAAATCCTACGCCTCATCCTTGTTTTTTTTAGAAGGGTCATTCCTATCGACATGAGCGGGACTCGAACTCGCACCTCTTGTTGTTTGGCAGGACAGTGCGCTATTTACTGGTCCACCGAAGCCCCCAATCTTATTATTGTAATGAAGTAATATATTTTGAAAAATTCCCAATGGCATTCCTAATGGAACACCCTCTCTATAAAATAAAAAGCGGAAATAACTTGATAAAAACAACATGTCTATTGTCATTCATCATTAGCTCTTCGGTAGTTGGTAAGACACATTTATCGCTTATCGATTGTCAATTTGAACCTTGAGCGCCGCCAGATCGGTTCAGGTTTAGGTTCAAGAGCCCCCCAGCCGCCGCCGGCTCGTCCGGTGAAAGTGCGTCTCCCGGTGACTCAAAGCGACGAGTTCAAAACTCAGTCAAAATTTTTTTCAAAAAGAATTTCCAGAATATAAAAAAAGGAAAATACCAAAACAATACAAAACAAAAATACCCAAAAAACAAAATGAAAAAGCAAAACAGGCGCCAATTGACAGCAAGAACGTTCCGAAGTGGAAAACGTGATAAGCGCCCGATCGTAAAAACAAACCCAAAAAATCGGAATAATAAGTATATATATATAATATATATGTATTGTATGAGTAAGTGTGTATATTTCAATTAAAGTATATCAAAAAAATGTATATTATGTGTATTTTAATAATTAAGTACTCAATGAACCGCAGGGAAGTCGCCGGAACAATAAATATGATGGTTCTAAGCGTGTGTATGACACCCTGCGATACCCTGTACGCCGCAGCAAGACTTACAGACAGGCTGGCAACACTGTGCTTGTCTGTTGTGTTAACAGTGCGCAATCGCGGCCTTCTTAAAGTTGCTGTTAGTCAACATTTGCTCAATATGTTAGGCATATTTTATGTTAAGTCATGTTAAAATTTCGATTATCGATTTTATTTTATATATTGTGGAAAATATATATTTTACTTATTTAAATTTATTTATAATTTATTAAATTTATTAAATACTTTATCATGAACATAGTATCGATGTTTTAGGGTTAAACAAAGCTGGTATCGATATGTGCTATGTATGTTACATATGGTATCGATATGAAGTAATTTTTAAATTGAATTCAAATTGAACAAAACTATCGATATTGTTGTGATTATTATCGCAATCAATTGCTAATAAACTTATGCAAATTATTTAACTTACTTTTCGATTTTTGTTTCAAATCTTTGCAAATTTGCATTAATACATTGCGGTAACTACATAAATACGCATATATCGATAAATTACTATTTTGAATACGGCTTTGTGAGTACATTATAAACTATGATAACGAATTTTAAGATTTTTACATGTCGATTAAAATTTAAAAAAATTATGCTATAGAACACTAATAATCGTAGCCCTATAAACATGTATATATCGATATGTGTAGCTATATATCGATATATTTAGTTATATATATCTCGATGTATTTAGTTCTATATCGATAACTCAGCATTTAATTTACATATTAAATAAGCTGCAATTCCAAACTGTTGCAATCGACAGTCCGTAGCGAATGCGTGCTTTAGCACATTTACAGGGTATACAAATATGAAAAGCAGCCAAACAGGCAGCTTGGCGTTAAACCGGCATCGGCGCAGCGCGCAAAGGAGCGGAATATAGCGGGCATATCGCATATCAGCCAACGTGTTGGACAAGGTCAAGTCGTTAACAGCTCAACTCGGCTTAGCTCCGATCAGCTCCGAAAGCCGTCACGGCGGGCTTTGACTTTTGATAACGCCGGCAGAGCCGGACAGGGCAGGCCATGGGCCGGCGACACGTATAAAACAATCCGATGATAATCGAAACAACAGCACTTGCGATCCAGCAGTCCCATTGAGAACAGCAGCTAACAGTCGAGCTAAAAGTTCTGTTAAAGTTCCAAGTTCCAGAATGTCATCGTCCAGCTACAGTTTTGTTGCCATCTGCATTTGCCTGGCCATCTGCGTGTTGCAGACACAAAATGTTGCACAGGCGGCAGTGGCACACGCCGACTTCAGCAATCCTTGTAAGTATCGATATATATCGATAACAATTGTGTATACTGATGAAACGTTACGACATCCCCAGCATATCCCGGCAAATGTGTGCTGAATTCGAACACAATCATGTCACCCGGCCAATCGGGCAAGGCGCCGAATCATCCCTGCGCCGGCGTCTCCTGCATGGACAACGGCCACGTGGAGTTCCGGACTTGCGCCGCGGTGGCGCCACCAAAAGGCTGCAAGCAGCGCGATTTTGTCAATGTGAATCGCAATTATCCCGAGTGCTGCGAACGTAGCTACGATTGCACCAAGCATATCTAAGCGGTTATCGTTATCGATAACTCGGCGTGTTGAATTGTTTGTTTTTTTTTGATTGTTTTATTTATTTTTTGTGTATTCTACAACATAACAATTAAAATGTAAACGCTTAGCAATATAATTAAATAATTTAATAAAATCATTAACAGAAAATACATATGCATCTAAGTTATTGTTGTTGTTGTTGCTGTTATCGTTTATCGTTTGGGACAAAGGACCTTAACGATACATACATATATGTATCTATGTATATATGTATGTTGTTATTGCTTTATACATAAACATACATTATATATTTTGTGCGTTGTACAAAAAGCAAAAACAGTATACAAAAAACCGTTCAACTATCGATAACATTCTGATACGCGTCTTTCTGCTTCATCGTGTCCGTGTTTTGGTGTCTCTCTTTTAATTTACTTTTGCTTAAACTAAATTTCTCTTCTTGTTTTTTTTTGTTTGTTTCTTTTAGTAACTTTTGCTAAGTGTGTGTATGTGTATGTGTGTGTTTTTGTGTATATCGGTGTATCGATTATTGCGTTGCCTATCGACTGAGATTGTTAATGTAGAGCGCGTGCAGTTCGGTGCGCGGAGTATTCTCAAACAGGGCGGCGCGATTCTGTCCCTCGCCCTTCTTAACCCAATGGCCGTAGACGCGGAAGGCGCAGCCATCGATAACCTGCAAGAAGACATGAGTCACGAGTTAGTATAAGAGTACCAAACAGCGTTTAAGAAATGCTTATAAAGTGTAGCATGTTTTGCATGAGACAAAAGCAGCATACATAATAAGAGTATAAGAGTAGTATTATAGGTGTAGTAGTGTTGGTGTAGTATAAGTCATATAGTCCGGTCGAATTTATAAGTACAATATAAATACTCATTGAGTATAAGCGGAAAAGTCTCAAGTCGTAAGTACTCGATATGTATTAAAGCGTAAAACAAACGGAGTAAAGGTAATACCATACTATCGGATATCAAACTATCGATAGTATTTTCGACAGTGTACTATATCGGAAGTATTTATATCCTCATCCCCAATTTAAAATGGTATAATCTTGTGCAAATGTATGTAACAGCAGAAGATGGAATGGTAGACCCCATAAAGTATATATATTCTTGATCCGAACAAAAGCCGGTCGATTGAACCCTGCCCTTCTGTTTGAACATATTGATCTCAGACACTAGAAGAACTAGAGATTTTGTAGAATGAAATGTGGGTTAATGAGCAAAATGGAATTTCCCATAATATTGGAACACCTCACTTTCCTCCCCATACGATACTTTTATCGATAGTATGCTAACACTAATGAGTATGCTCTTTCAGCATAAGAGCAGCAAATATACTAAAGTGCGAATGTGTAGTAGTTGCTGCTGGGAGAGTAACAGAATCGTCAGACAACTACAGTATAAGAGTACTTTATGCTGCGGTATAAGTACTACTACTGTAAGTGCTGTTGAAAATACCCTGTATAAGTAGAACTCACCTTGCGCAGCACCTTGACGCGATATGGATCCCGGATGGCCTCCTCGACGTGCAGCGGCTCCGCGGTGTAGCGCAAGCGGCGTATCCGGATGACGGCGCGTATCACTAATATGGCAAATTGGAACTTTTTGCGTGCGTTGAAGCGACTCTGTTTACGCAGCTGTTGAGCATAATATAAGAGAAAAAGAGACACACAAAAGAGAATTGGGAAAATGTGTTAAAAAGAGGATAGAAAATGTGTAAGCTTTTGTTGTTGTTGGTATTGAGTTAGTGTTCTTTTTCCATATACTTATTATAATTGTAATTAGCTTTTAGTACAAACGCCAATGGGTTAAACGGTTAACAGCTGTATGTTAAGTGTTGTGTAGTGTTATTTCTGTCGATTTACATTAACATTTAATGTTAAACAAGACGCTAATGAGAGAGTGTGACTGAGAGAGGCTTAGACTACAATGTAATTGGACTAGACTGTTAACAGTGCAATGTTGCATTTTAACAGACGCATGTTATGTTACGGTAAGTTAGTAACCGTTAGGGAGAGAGAATAGTGTGAGAGTTTGTAGTTGTGTGTGTGTGTGTGTGTGAGCAAGCTCTTGACGCTCTCTGGTTAGTGCGTATGTGTGTGTGTGTGTGTTTCGGTGTATATGTGTGTGTGTGTTTGTGTAAGCAAAGCAAAAGAGAAACAAAAAATAACGGTAAGTGTTTTAGTTTTTCGAACAAATTTGGAATGAGCGCGCTCGAAAGAGGGTTGTACATAGAGTTCTTGTGTAAAATGTAACTAGAAATGTTTGGGTTGGATTGGTTTGGTTTGTTTTTTTAAGTATATATTTTACTCTCAGTTTTACTCAGTTTTTGGTTTACTCACAAGGGAGTCTCCACAACACCGACTTATAGACACACATCTTATAAGGGCGTTGAGACTCTGACAATATAGAGAACATGACACAAAACAAAACGTGTTTTTTTTGGTTTTGGTTTTTGTTTGTTTTCGATTTTTTAAGTGTAAAGTAAATAATCATACAGAGGAGAAATTAAAAACAAAAAACGAAAAACATTGTAAGTGAATTTGATAAGCTGAAATTTTCGAGTTTTTTTTTCATATCTTTTTAAGATAATATAAAATAGGTGTGTGTGTGTGATTGACTTATTAGATACATAGTTAAAATTTCTATATTAGCGACATGCGATTTAAGATTAGAGTGCTATACCATACCATACTCTACATTTTACATATACAAAACGAAAGAAAGGGTATTAAGTGGGGCAAAGAGAGGGGGAAAGCGTTTTTTCTGCTGCGTACTTTACGTCCAGTTAACCCAAAAAGATATACCAGATACAAGTATATATAATAATTATGTATAGATACTAGAAAAGGTGCATATAATACAAATAGAAATAAATTATTTAATTATGTTTCCGAAATACTCGACTTGAAAAACAGATAAAAAATAGAAAAAAAAAGCAAGTGAGATACGATTATGTTCGGTTTACCGAAGATTTTATACTCTTTTAGAGCTGAGAAGATGTAGGATAATGGAAGAAATATTTCTATGAATAAATTGTCCCAATGATAGTTCCATTTAGGCCCTCAGGCCTTAAAATTAAAATCGATCCTTTTGAAATTTGGGGGAATAACAAATAAAAAGTAAACTCAAGTGCATCTAAAATTTAGGCCAATTTCCTCCAATATTATTCAAAAAATCTATATTTTTCACGTAAAATGCTAGAAAATACTTTTTTGAAATAATATAGAAATATAATTAAAAGATTCGCAAGACCGAGATGTGGAAATACAAGAAACGAGAGGGAAGCACATCAAACAATACAGCTCAGAACTTTTATTTTCTTTGTAAGTCTTAAAACTTTGATTTCAAAAAATTTTGGTTTTAAAACAACACCTTATTTGAAGGAACCTGACCTTAAATTTTACACGCGTTTCCGTTTCGTTATTATAATTATTCCATCAAATTTCAAACGATCGATGATTTTCTTAAGCCCAAAGAATCGCCTTAAAATCAACGGACGTTAGGGAAAGTCTTTTAGAAGGGCTTTTAATTGTATGACAACTATATTATGTGGAACGATTTGTCAGCTTTCGATAAATATGTGGAGAAATTTCTAAAATAAAATTACTAATAACTAGCTCAAAAGCTGAGAGATTTGCTTCTAACTGATAGACAAACAGACAGACGGACTTGCCGGACTTGGACCTCTGAATATAAAGTTTAGGTTTACTTTCTTGCACATTTTCTTCAAAAAGAGTATAAAAAGAACTAAATTCGTGAATACAAAACATGTAACAGGGGAGCGAAACGTTGCTCTCCACAACTTTACGAGCGCCCCTCGTCAAAACAAGTCAATGCACTGCAGCGTTAGACGGCAATGACAAGAGAGCGTGTCTCTCTTCCCTCTCAGAGAGAGAGAGAGAGACATTGCGCATACGCAACCTTAAACGGTTAACCGTTTTGCCAAGCAAAAGTTTGCACGCATTGAATGAGAGAGAGCGAGCGCGATCGCGAGAGAGTTTTATAACATGGCGCCCTGATACATATATAGAACTAATACTGGTGCTTAAATGAGTATAAGAGAGTGGTGAGTATGTGTGTGTTTGTGCGTGAGAGAGAGTGAAAAAGTGTGGTGTGTAACTAGGCGCCGCTGCCATTGTTGTGTGTGTGTGTGTTGATGGCTGCAACTCGATGCTGATGCACTAAAAAAACAACTAAAAAGCAACTAAAAGAGAGAAAGAGAGTGATAAAGAGAGACAGAGAGAGAGAGGAACAAACTACGTGTGAAAATGTGTGGGGAAAGCAAAACAAAAGAAAAACCTGCCTGCGCCGTTGAATAATACAAAATATGCTTTGCATTTGCATTTACATTTGCCGCATTCTCATAATTATTGTTATCGTTATCGATGCTCAGACGATGCTGCGTGGCAATCGAAACTGGTGGCTGTTGTTGTTGGCGCTGCTGTTGTTGTTGCTGCTGCTGTGGCTGCTGCTGGTAGTAAACAGTCGCTGTTAACGTCTTGGCAGCGGCGGCGGCAGAGGCTGCGCTGGGCACATTTGTGGCCACTTCCGGTTGTTGCCGCTGTTTGTCCGCTTCCGGCGGCGGGGGGAGGCCGCTGCTGCAGCCGGCGGCGGGCACATCGCGCAGTCGGTTCGATGAATACGAGCTTTGCGGCGCACTGTAGTATATGTAGGAGCAGGCGGAGGCGGAGGCTGAGCTGGAGCAGCTGGCACCGGCGGCGGCGGCTGCAGCGCCGCTGCTGTTTAGGTTATTAACGGCGTTGCCACCTGTGGCCAACCTGTAGCCGGCTGCACGGTAACGGCTCGTGCTGGCACCGATTGCATTACCGATACCGATACCGATACCAGCGCCCGGCATATGATTGAGGTATGTTTTGGTAGTTGTATACGGCTGCAACGTGTGAGGTTGCCGCGATAATGTCAAATCGCTCATTAGAACCTAATATAGGCGATTTGGCAAAATATCGATTTTTTGTTTGTTTGTTTTTCAAAATATTGACATTTTAGGTTTTGTAAAACGCAAAGAAAATGAAGAATCGAAAATTGTAAGGATTATATATCGAACTGAACAAAATGTAAATAATACAAATAAATTATTATTAACTAAAGCTAAGCCTAAACTTAAAATAGCTTTGGACTTACATAATAATCGATAACACGCGCTAAGAACTATATATGCACCTTTGGTATTAATTTTCTTAAGCTACCCTTTTTTTGTTAAGCGGCGTAGGAAGAAGAAGATACAAAGCAGCATTGCAAACATATCGATTATTCTGTCAATCGATTTTTATAGTGTTCCGAAATGCACACTGTTTTTAGTGCTTTGAACTAAAATTTGAACTTAAATTGTTGATATTTCAAACATTTCTTGATCGCATGACGGATGTATGGGATTTTTGAACGTTTTATTGGAATTATCGGTCTAAAGATTATGTTTTTTTCTTGTTGAAAAGTATCATTTTGAATTGGGACTCTAAAGGAAACCGATAGTCCATAGAGACGAAACGAAAGTGTCGCGAAAAGACACTCAAACAACGTTTTCGCTCAACCAAAGAGCTTTTTAGCTCGGTCTACCAGGGTGCAGGGACCCTTTGATTCGTCAAACATTGTCAAATGGTCATATCGCTATATATGTAAGTTGTGTGAGTATTTCAGTAAACAGGGAGTGTATATGGGAAGTAGTAAAGACGAGAGAGAAGACAGGGATGAAGGAAAAATGTGTTGCTCTTGGGACCGTAAGCGAGCCCATTTCGATTTTTTCGGTCTTTTAAGTGAGCGGGCCGCGCTGACTGTATTTTGCGACTGTATTTTCCTATAGAAAAGTTCTTAACGTGGAATTTCATGGAACACCCCCTATGGTTTTTCCTACAATGCTTGCAATGCTGTCGCATTTTATGGTATGGATATATAGATTTAGATATAGACATATAGATATAGCAGAAGTTTAGTTTGATTGTTGGCATGCAAAACAGCGTTTATAGTTATCGATATCGATGTTATCGGAATGCGCAACAAAACACGAAGTTAAAAAAGACAAGCAAAATATCATGTTCATTCCGCAAAAGCAAAATTATATAAAATAAAACTATGAAATTGCGTAAAAATAAATTATAATATAAGATGAAAAATATTATTTCTTTTTTGGGATGAGAAATGCATCAGAGACACGCCTTAAAAGAACGAGACGAGCACGAGCACGAGCACGATCACGATAATTCTAAGGAACGAACAAACAAAACAAACGTGGGTTAATAAGAGGATCAATCAGTCAATCAATCAAAATTATAAATTCTGAACGAAATCGGATTAGATATAATGATTGAAACGGAACACAGAGATATATATTGATATATAGATATATATATGTAAGATTTATGCAACAACAAAATGTGAATATAAAGTTTGGGATTAATTTTTTTATTCTCGTTGTTTTTGTTGTTGTTGTTGTTACACATAGTAATAATAGTAGTGGTAGTAGTTGTTGTTGTTTTTGTTGTTTTTTGAGGTTAGTCCGGAAATAATTCGTTACCAGTGCGATTTCAGTGATGCGACTCATTCTTCTGGACTTGGTCGACAGGCTGCGCTTGAGGCCATCAATATTTTGCTCGAACAACTTTTTTTCGGATTTGTATTTTTTTTTAAGTTTTTGAAAAGAGTTATTGGAACATGATTTTTCAGTTTTTTGGATTGTATAGTTTTTGTTTTAGAAGAAAAAGAGAAAATGTTCGTATAATATAATATTGTAATAATAATAATAATAAAAATTAACCAAACATTAAAATATAAGTGTGGTAGGGATTATCTGCGGCACGCCGAAGTTTTGATGCCCTTTTCGAAGTTGAAATTGAAAAATATGCTAAACTTAAACTTTTTAAACTCAAAACTAAGAAGAAACAATGTCATATATATCGTGTCTATAGCTAAATTTCAAGAAAATAACTCCGAAATTATAGAGAATACGACCAAAAACGTGTTTTATCCACACTGAAGAACATAATATCAATTTTTCTTTTGATTTAGTTACTGAATATATATAGTTTGTCAATAACTTAATACTAAAACATAATGATCCAAAATTAAGAGCAGAAGAAGCATAGTTTTAAGCGATGCCATATCTTTGGTGTTCATAGTTCAATCGCTCTGAAATTTGGTGAATTGATAAATAATAGCAAAAGGAGTGTATATACAAAATTTCCTGAAATTAACTCCAAAAACATAGGAAATAATAGCAAAAACGGAAATGATCTTCAGTGAAAAACGGACAGAAATACAAACAAATTTCTACTAAAATTTCTAGAGATATATATATATTGGCAACCTACGAAAACTTCTTAGCATTTTCCTCGAAAAGAACACAAAAATAAGTTATAAATTACTTTTTAAATTAGATTAAACTAAATAGGGAAATATTAGTTTGTAAAAATGAATAAATAAGTCTCTTAAATATAAATAAATAAATCAATAATCTGAGAAAGGTTTCGAATTTTTCAAAATATTGAAAAAAAAACTCCCAGGTGCAATGTTTGGCGGATTTTACGAATATAAATTATAATATATAAAATATAATATAATCGAAATAGAAAAGCAGTTAATAAGCTTGTGTGTATTGTGTGTGTGTGAGTCACAGTTGTGTGCGTGTGTGTGTTGGAGTGTGTGCGTGTCTGGGCGGTGTCGAGATAAAGTCTCATATCATCTTTGGGTTATGCACAGGTGTCATATGATCAACATATTCTTATTTTATGCATCTTATGTTGCCATATACTAGGGAACTTAACTATATACAACTGTAGAAACTGGCGTTGAGTTTAACATATGTCTTATAGGCTAGGCTGACTGTCATATGTTGTCATATATCGTCATATGTTAAAGATTTATAACCGCCATATCGCATCATATCAATGAGAAATTTGAGACGTCAGTAAAATCCTTCTAAACTTAACGCGTCCTGTGTCATACATTTTGTATAAAATAATCATAGAATGACATTTAAAACTATCTTAAAGTATGTCAGAGAGATCTTACTAAACACAACTTACAACTTGTCAGACAGTTTGTTTGATAATATCATAGAACAACATTCACAAATATTCTGTCATATTGCATCATATAAATGAAATATGTGATATGCTTTGAAGTATGATAGGGAAATCTTTCTAAACAAAAGGTATATGGTGTCATATATTTTGTGTAGAATATGCTCTGTCATACCATCATATCAATGGGGCAATGATATTTCAAGAAATATGTCAGTTGAATCTTTTGTAAAAAGTATAATCAATATATGACAACAAACTTGTCATATATGACAGCATATGACTACAACGACTATACATATGGCTAGATAACTCTTAATTCTAAAAATTCTTAATTTCTAGACGTAAATAAAATCGAATTGTATTAAATACGATACTATATATGATATATGACTAAAATGCCTGAAGTAACTGGTAACTGACATATGTTATATGATAGTAGATATTATTGGGTATTGTGTCACTTACCATTTGATTGAAGAATGGATGTCTTAATACTTCCTTAACGGTTATACGTTGCGCAGGATCAACGACTAGACATTTGCGTATCAGATCTTTGGGATCCTCTGAAATAGGATAAAGATAAAAAGATAAGAATCTGTCGATGAGTTTGACAAGCGTAAAGCAAAACTCACCAGAAATATCAGCCCATTCGGGGGAGGTAAAGCTGTATTTACCCTCCATAATGTTGCGTAGCATCACCATCTGCTTGCGATGCCAAAAGGGTGGACAGCCGACGAGCAGGGTGAACATGATGACACCGCAAGCCCAGCTGAAAAATCGTATTTGTTATATGACGACATATAGAATATGGTATAAAAAGTTTTGGACTTACATGTCCACCTCCTGCGAGTAGCCCGGCGAACCCTCAAACATGTTGCACTTGAGTGTCTCCGGTGCCAAATAGCCCGGCGTGCCGCACAAATCTGAAATTCACAGGGTAGTGTCAGAGGTTTTGCTTCCAAAAGGTTATAGGTGAAACTATTATTGCTGGAAGTACGCAAATAATATGATACGCTTTCTATTTGGGGTCTAATGTGTGAGTTTCCAAATTTGAATTCAAGCGAATTTTATTATCTTATCATGTCAAGTCCCTTGCCATACTTTATAGTTATCAGTCGAACCATCGATCGTAATTTATCGGGTTCTATTTTCAATTATACACATTTACAAAGCCAAACAATAGATAAGAAGAAAGTTAAAGAGAAGAAAGAGGAAGCAGTTCCGCAGAGGGATTTGCATAGAACGACTAGATATGAGGGCGCTGCCAAGATATACATATCATATATAAACAGGGCTAGGTATTTTATGTTATAACTTCCATGTTTACTATCCGATCATAATGAAACATTTGGGAACTCTATTTTCTATATACACACTGAATTTGATGACTCTAGTTTTGTTATATATATAGTAATCAGGTCAACCATGTATACGCTGTAAATAGCTAACATGCCCTACTTTCCAGAATGAAGCTCTGTTCGTATTTTGAGATTTTGAGTTTTTGAGTTTTTAGGTTTTTTCAAAACTCCAAAAACTATCAAAAATAAAATTGTATCGAAATGAATAAAATTTGAATATGGAATGAATTGGAATCAAAAATAATGAACAAAATGGTATAACAAGTCAAAATCGGTACAGTTTTGACTGAGTTATAAGGTTTGGAAATTTGCCCCATAGGCAATTTTTCACTTTACATGTTTCAAATTTTACTCGATTTTGGGCCAATTTTTGGGTCAAAAATGAAACTCATCTGGAGAAGTTTTAAATTAGTTTTTTATGCTAATTTTAATCACAGAAATGGAAAAAACTTAAAATATTGAGTTTTCAGATTTCAAAATTTTTTGAAAACACAGGGGGGACCCTTACCTCAAAATCGAAAAAATTGCAAAACAAATTTTTTTTACGATCTGAATTACATTCGAAAAAGGAATGAATTCGAATCAAAAATCAAGAACAAAATGGTATTACAAGTCAAAATCGGTGCAGTTTTGACCGAGTTATGGGCAGTTGAAATATCTCGTCCTAAGAAAACTTTAAACTTTAAATGTCAAAATTTTTGGTCGATTTCAAACCGAAATTCGGGTCTAAAATCCGCCTGGGATAATATACAACTGACTGTATAATTATCTATCAAAAGAAAGTTATAAGGACTTAAAATTAGGAAAATTAAGGATCTTAAACAACAAAATTTTACGTATTACATGTTTAAGAAGCTGTAGCGAAGGATTTAAAGAGAACTTGAGCATAAAATAAAAAGATAGAGGAACATGTAATAATTCTAGGAACTAATGGGATTGCTGGACCTGCAGGGGCTTAGTCCGTCACAGGATCGGGGTTTTTCGGCTCACCTGTAAGTTTCTCGCCCTCGTGCAATTGCCTGGCAAAACCGAAATCTGTGATCTTAACATTATGATTCTCGTCGAGCAATATGTTCTCCGGTTTCAGATCGCGATGCACAATGTTTTTGGCATGGATATACTCGACGCCCTCGAAGATTTGCCGCATAATGGTGCGTGTCTTCTTCTCCGACAGGGTTACGACCGATGTCAGATAGTCGAAGAGTTCACCCTTGGGGCACAGCTCGAAAACGAGAAATACAAATGCATCCGATTCAAAGACGTCCTGTAAATCAACTGAAAGCAGAAAGAGAGTTGAGTTTCGGAGGGTTGAAAGGGAGATTCTATATGTAATTACTTATATAAGGATGACCCATAACTTGGCGTAAAATTGAGATTTCCTGTCGGGTGGCTTCGAGCATGTGATATGGATTCGTTTCGCCAGATTCTGTGGTGGCGCCCAGATCGATTATCTTGGCGGCAAACTCCTTGCCCGTCTCCTTCTCGATGCAGCGACGCACCGTCGAGCTGATGCCCCTGTAAAGAGCCAGAACGGAGGGAGAAAAACAAATTAAGATAAGATCGTTACAACTAATCCAGATTACAAAGGTGATAAGCCCCAGCCCAACAGCTCACTGCGTGGATATAATCAACTGATCAAGTTCAGTCCAAGGTTAATGCACCTCGGTAACACTTGTCGAAATTCTTGCAATGGATGTGGCCTACGCCTCGGTTCACACGTCTTCCAACGTGTGCCACGATGAGTCAAGAGGCCCACTTCGAGCGGCTTCTTGGCGGAATCGGCGGGGTCGGTAAAAGGGGGGCTTGACTCATCATAGCACAGTTAGGCAACCCGTTAAATGGCATAAACAAAAGTTTTCAATTCTGTCAAATCGGCAGAAATCCAACAATATTGTCCAAGTGCAAAAAAAGAACAACAATTCTTTGCACTTTTCTAGGTCGAAACATGAAATGCTCTACTGCTGCAGGTCCTGCTCTTTGCTGGACTGATCGAAGGGGGCGGGGTGGGAGGAGTAGATTTGAAGATCAGTTCAAGATCAGAACAAAGTTTTTGTAGACTTTCTCTAAATCGAATGTAAGCTTCCGCATGTTAATTTCTGAGGGGAATTCGAGCTGAGGATTACCAAAAAACAGTCAAATTTCATTTCTGAGGATTTCATTGGGAATATGATCTGAAAAACATAGAAGATCATTTTAAAATCACCCAAAACATCACCCACAATAAAGTCAAGTTTTTTGAAGACTCTCTCAAACGAACCTAAGAGTCTGCATGTTTATTTCTGAGGATTTCCTTCGGGATTTGAGCTGAAGTACTTCGAAAATCACTCCAAGATCATATTCATCTCTTTTGCAGACTCTCCTAAACAAATCTAAACATCTTCGTGTCTTATGGATTCCATCTTTTCTGAAAATTTTACTGGAAATTTAACATAGTTCAAGCTTGACCTTTCAGTGAGATCATCTATATTAAACACAGACACTCCCTAGAATTACGCTATTTCAGAAGAAAAGAATTGCGTTATGATCTTTTTGCAGATCTTTTAAAACCTCCTTATCCATCACTTAGAGGTTGTTTAGTCACCGATTGCCTACTTCAGAAAACTATCTGAATAATCATGTTTCGATCTACTCAAAACAAACACAATTAATTATCAGAATTTTGTTTTGTTTTCGATGCTCGAGTCATGTTCGATGGGGCCAAGTAATATTCCCGGTTCTACACATATATATGTATATATAAGGTATATTCTATGGTTTTGTACCCGTCTATTTCATGTGTAATTCAATATCAACAATGATTTCCGTCGTAGTTCTTGTCCCTCGAAGACATCGGCAGTTGTAAACCGAGAAGCTTATAGATATTTGCGCAGAAGAAAAATAATGAAGAATTCTTGGGAACTTCTTGAAAGTTGACTAATGCCTACAAATGGAGCAATACGACAATATGGAAATGCAGCAAATTTGAAGGAAGACTTTGGGGATTAAGGGGTGTGAAAATAATAATAATAAAAGATAATTTTGATAAGACAGATCTCCGAGAACTTACAGAATGGAACATGGGAACTTTGAAACCTAATTAGTTTTAATGGTAGTATAATAAGCATATATACATAATTTCGAAACTAATTCTGGCTGAGCGGGAGATTCGTCAATCAGTTATAACTTTTAAAAATGTTCTAAAACTCACAAAATTTTTCAGAATAGATTACGTGGAATAATTCTATAATTAATTAGAATAATCAGAAAAGGTTCTTGGAGAATGGAGTAACACTCATGAGGGTCAACCCGGGCACCCTGATGAGGCATAGACAATGAACCTGGTAACAAAAATTCCAACAACTATAGCCTGTTTCCTTCGTTTCGATTTGAAGACCCAATAAGTTTGCCTGAGATCAGTGTAACTAATCACAAAAGCCTATTCAGCTAAGGATCTTAAACTCACCTAAAATATTATAATCTATTTAGGCCTTCATATATGACCCACACATCTAAACCAAGCTACGACATCAAATTCCAAATTCCAATAATTGTGTAAGTTTTACAAAAAAATAATGTTTTTGAAATCATTGGCTTTTCGCTCACTATAGTATACCCAGTTTAATATATATAATTTTCTAATTTAGGTAAAAAACGTTGATATTGGAAGATGTTTCGACATGGAATTTAGAAATCTGTAACAATTGCTGCCCCTTCCCGTAGATTATCCACCTCTAGATCTGCATCTTCCACCTCCCCAGTTTTGTGTAAAATGCTCACCTGCCCAATATCTCTTTTCAAATGTGACATAGAATACCTTGGCCCTTATCCCGCGGTGCTTACCAGCGCTTTTCACCTGTCACTTAATATTATTATTATTATTATGTGGCTATAACAACCCTATCGGGTCACAACCTGAAGCATCTTCCTCTGCCGAGGCTTT
>JBANCY010000094.1:0-12717 GCA_037040045.1 Phorticella flavipennis
TGTGGGGGGCAAGAAAGGTGTGGGGGGAGGATAAACCTTGAAAGGGGAAAACTTTTAAAGGGCTTCTAAAAAAAAAGGTTTTCAGCGGTTTTGGGGAAAACTTAAACCCCCCCCCCCCCCCCCCCCCCCCCTTCCGAGCACCACTCTAACAAGCCATATGAGAAATGTCTATAAAGTAATGGGAAATTATTATCTCATGACACAAATTTAATGGAATGATTTATAACGAAGCGTGTGAGGGGTACGGAGAGGGACGGTGGGCGGTGGGATTGATAAAATAATTGAAAAAAAATTATACATATTTAATTTTCCTTATTTTTCAACTTCTAATCGGGGAAGTCCCGAATTGTCTGCTCTCTCTCTTCTTCTTCCTCTCTCTCCCTCTCTGTCTCTCTCGCTATGCTCATTGCGCGCATTGGCAACAACAGAAATTGCAACGCATTGGCAATAGTAAAACAGAAAGTGAATTAAACAAACAAAAAACAAAAACAAAAACCAAAAAGCATAAAAGAATTACAGTAATACACACACACAACACACACAAACAGACACACATGCAAAGCACACGCGGCACACAACAACTACACTTACGTTTTTATCAGCATTCGCAGTTGTTGTTGTTGTTGCTGCTGCTGTTATTGGCGCTGCGACGTCGTCACTGCTGGCAGCAGCAGCAGCAGAATTCAATGTAGTCGAATCTGTTGCGTCAGCGTTGCTGCTAACAGCAACAGCAACGTCAACGTCAACGTCAGCAGCAGCCGCAGCATCAGCAGAGTTAACAACAAGTGGAGCGACTGCTGTGGCTGCCGCTGCTGGTTCTGTTGTTGTCTCTGCTGCTGCTACGACAGTTGTTGTTGTTGTTGTGACCTCGTCAACTTTTGTTACTGCTGCTACGTCAGCTGCTGGCTGCGCAGTTGGCGTCGGCGTTGGCGTTGGTGTCGGCTCGTTAGCCTCCAGCTGCTGCTGCTGCTGCTGTGTCTCTGCTTCGTCTGTTGCATCTGCATCTGCAGCGTTTGCATTTTCCGTTTCATTTTCTTTTTCAGTCTTAATGTCAGCGGCGGCTGTTGTGTTTGTTGCTGTTGTTGTTGTTGTAGCAGCTGCTGCTGGCGCTGGCTGCTGCTCAGGCTCTGCCTCTGCTGCGACTGCTGCTGTTGTTTTTGTTGTTGCTGTTGTTGTTGTCATGGCTGCGTTTTTCATAGTTTCCTGCTCCATTTTGATTTCTGTTTTATTTTCGTTAACAGCAGTTGTTGTTGTTGTTGTAGCAGCAGCGTCTTCGCATTCGTCTTTGGCTTCGGCTGGCAGCTCGGCAACGTCATCGTCGTCGCCATTCTCGGCTGCTGCTGTCGTTTCGCTAGGCGTCGCCGCTGACGTTGGCGTCGACGTTGCAGCTGCTGTTATTGTTGTAGCTTTTTCTGCTGCTGCTGCTGTTGGCTCTGCTGCCGCTGCTGCTGCTGCGCTGCCTGCAACGCTCTGCTCAGTTTGGCTTTGGCTTTGCCCTTGGTCTGTCTTGGTCTCCGTCGCAGTCGCCGCCTGCGGCTCAGTCGCTGCTGCTGCTGCTGTTATCTCTGTCTCTGACTTAACAGCAGTCGCTGTCGCTGCATCCTGCTCTGTTGTTGCCTCCTGTTGCTTCTCTGCACTGGCGGCTGGCTGCTTCTTATCCTTATCCTTATCTTTGTCCTTGTCCTTATCCTTGCAGGCAAACTGATTGTTGGCCAAATTGCGCCATTTGAGCGTTTTATCCTCGGCCAAGTCTAGATTTAACAGCGTGCCGCCCTCGGCGGTGCTTGTGGCGCAGTCGCTGTTAAAGGTGCTCGACATGCTGTTTAACAGCTCCACAAAGTCTGTCATTTTGCGGGGTGTGCGGGGGGAGCAGGGCGTTGCAAAATATTTTGTTGTTGTATTAAAAGTTTTTGTTTCGTTTTTCTTTGCACTTTTGTATTGTTGTTGTTGTTGTTCTTGTGTTTTATTGATTAACAGTTAATTAAAGCTTTGCTTTCGAAGTTCTGCTTGGCGCTTGTCTGCTTTCTTCAGCTGCGCTGGCGTCGCTGCTGCTGCTGCTGCGCTGCTTTTGCTCTGCTGCGTATAAAAATATGGAATCAATATTTGGTATTCACCACACGGCGGCATCGATACCGGAACAAGCCGCAGCAGCAGCAGCAGCTGAGGTGCTGTGGGCACAGGGGGGAAGGGGGGCATAGAGGGGGCAGCTTGGCGATAAGATTTATCTAATTAAACGGTATTTTTTTGCCAAATATATATGTATTTTATTACAACAACAACAACAACAGGCCAACCCACTTGCTGGGCGCCAGGAGGCGCTCACACACACACACACACACACACAGAAACAAGCAGCAGCAGCAGCGGCAGCGCGCGTTTGGGGAGTTGACGTTGACACCACGAGACGACGTTGACTGCGACGCTGACTGCGACAGCGCCAGCGTCTTGGCTAATTTCAATTGAGTTTTTAATAAAACACTTTATATATATTTTATTTAAAAGACAAAAAACAAACAAAAAAATATATAAAAAAAAACAAGTTTTTTTTTTTTTTTTTCAAATTTTAATTCTTGTTGTTTTTCTAGGCTGCGTCTTGGCTGCGCTGCTGCTGCGCGACGACTGCTGCTGCTGCTGCTCTGCTTAGTTATTGTATTTGTTGCTGTTGTTGTTGTAATTACTTATTAATTGTTAATTTTGTTTTTGAGTTTTCAGCTGCCAAACCACCTACCCCCTACCCCTCTACATCTACCGCTCCCTCCTCACCCCTCCCCGTCACACCGCACCATATCAATTTTTTGTATGTTCCGTCATATTTGCACACACACACACACACACACACACACGCGACAGCACACACACACAGACACTTGGACAAGAGCTTGACTGCAATTTGTCAATGCTTTTGTGTGTGTGTGTTTGTAATTATAAATTTAACTAATATTAATTTGTTTTATTACAAAAGAAAATAAAGCGCAGCGCACACACGCACATGCACGCACACACACACACACTCGCACACGGCAGTCACACACACAGCGCACACACACAGAGACAAGCACACAGACACACACAGACACACGCGCATACACTTTGTGTGTGTTTTTCAGGTCCGTCCGCCGTTATCCGCCGCCAGCACATACTCAGCGTGCGTAACTCTTGGCGAACCGTTGTCTGCGCGCTCACTCACTCTCGCTGCTGCTGCATTGGCGCTGCTGTTAACAGCTAACAGCGCGACAACAGTGGATTTTTTAGCAGCCATTTTTAGTGCTTTTCATTTAAATGAACATAAAATAATAATATTATAAAATTAATTTGTAAATAAAGATAAAGATAAATAATAATAATAATAATAAATGATTTATTATGCATATGAAATTTTTGAAAAGCAGCACTTTCAACTGTTTTGTATTAACAAATTTATTTCCCCTTTAATTTTGATTTTATTGTGGTACTTTTGGTATATTTTTTTTACTTTTCATAATTTCTTATTAATTATAATATATTTAATTTTCATTTATTTTTAGTATATTTTTTTTTTACTTTTCATAATTATTTTATGCACAAAGTTAAAATTTCAAATGCTATTAAATTGGCATATTCAATTAAAAACAAATTAATCTTTTGTTAATTTAAATAAAAATAAACTTATAATAAAAGGAAATTAATTTATAATTATATATTTAAAGATGTAAAGTAATGTACATAAAAAAATTAATTAATATTGTAAGTTCATAAAATCATTTCTAAATTCAGTGTATTAAATTATTCGAAATAAGCAATTGATTTGTATTTTTGGTATATTTCAATTCAATATAATTTAATTTGACTTTTTATAATTATTATAATTATTATATTAAGTAAATATATAAAGATGTACAGATCATATGACAATTTCTATATTCAATTGCTTGTCATAAAATCTGTTTGCAATAGAAGAATTTATTTTATATTTTATATTATAAAATTATAAATTATATTGGTATTATTTAATAAATTGTATTTTTTAATTTAATTTAATTTTTCGTAATTATTTTTGACATATTTTAAGCCCGCAAATTGCTGTTATATTGCTATATTTAACAGCAATATTTAAATTAATATATTATAAATAGTTTAGTTTAGCATTAAATTTTAATTCTTATAACCTAAAACTGTAAAATGTCTTATTGTTGCCGCCAATTCCGCCTTTTCCCGTCAAATCTGGCTTTTTTACTTACATCCAACTGCGACAAGCGGGATTTCTGGCTTTCTAATAAGAACTTTCAGGTTTTAGGAAAAGTAGCGTCTGCTTAAATTTGCCGAAAAGTTATAAATAAAAAATCAGGGAAAACAAGTTTCTGGAGTTGTTAATAATTAGTTAACTGGATAATAATGACAAGATAATAATGTCTATCATTTCAAGGGTTCAGGAAAATTGTATTCGCCGTAGTCCAACGAGTGCTTAGCGAGGTTATCGTAAATAAAATAAGCAAAGAAATAAAAACGTACAAATAGTTTTCTTTTTTAGGATTTTGAGCTTTTTTAAAATGCTTTTTAGATATTTTTACTATTTCCCGTTAAAAACAGCATTTTCTTGCAATGAAAAGCCGGCAGCACTGGCTGTAAGCAAAATGGAATTACAGATTTCAATTTTAATGTTTTTATTGATAATAATGAAAAATACATAATATAACATCTATATTTTAGTTTATATCAAAATTTCTTATGGTTAGTAAACATTTCTCGATTTGATCCATTTTGTCGGAAAGTATTTTCTTATTGCCAGCGAAAAAGCTTCTTATTGCCCCCAAAATGTTAACTCCATGTTAACAACATTTTCTAGTTGCACATCACCATAGATATCGATACTGACCTGGCACTTTCTTTGAATCGTTGCACGCGCGAAACGTTTGTGTCCCTTGAACAAGATTTGTGCGAATTTCCCAAGTTGAAGAATAACTGACGAAATGTTGGGCATAAGCTTTGCTTTGATTAGAGAACATCCGATTTGGTCCACTGTTGTGCTGGGCGCAGGCATGGTGGCCGCTTCGGAGGTGCTGTACTACATCTATAAGAAGTTGCGCGAGGCGGTCAAGGAGCACCTGGCGCGCATCAACAAGGTGTACTTCTTCAACGAGCTGGGCAACGCCTGCCTGCGCCAGCATCGCGAGCATTACGGGGACTTCCCGCCGTTCGTGTGCCCCAACCCCTACTGCTCCGACGACAACCACAAGCTGCTGGCGCGGCACATCGAGACGGCCAACTACAGCGTGGATCTGGCCATGTACATGTTGGGCTCCATACACATCTGCGATGCCCTGATTGATGCCCATCGTCGTGGCGTAGAGGTGCGCCTCATCCAACGCAGGCTGAACTGCATGCCGAACAACCTGATCCTGGGGCTGCATCGGCAGGGCATAAAAATCCGCTGTCCACCGACCACTGAGCTGATGCATCACAAGTTCTGTGTTATCGATAATTACCCACGTTGCTGGGAGGTGACCAAGCGCCGGGGTTTCACCACGCTGACACGCCCCCAATGCAGCCGTATGATCGGCGGCTCGATGAACTGGACTGTGGGCGGCTTCGATGCGAACTGGGAGAACATCTTCATCACCACCGACAAGAAGCTGCTCGAGATCTACTCCGCGGAGTTCGAGCGCATGTGGAAGACTTTCGTGGTGCAAACCGTGCGTGAGGACAGCCCGTAATATGCCGATGGGCGTATCTCGGGGCGCGAGAACAACATTCCTTGAGATTATTCGATTATATAGTCATTCCAAAACTCGACCAAATATAGCTTAAGATTCGCTTGAAAATATTTATAAGCATGAAATTTGTATGGAACAAATTTCTAAACCGGATACAAAGTGGAACAAATTTCCAAAATGGAAACGATATTATTTAATTTTTTAACCCTTTTTTGTTTAATTTTTTGTTTTTTGTTTTAATAAAAACCGATTTGACGTTAATTTATATTTTATACCCTGGTCTTATTTGAATGGAATGAGGGGTATACTAGTTTAATTGGAATGTATGTAACAGTCAGAAGGGGGCGTGGGAGAGCACATATATATTCTTGATCAGCATAAATCGCCGATTTGGTATAACAATGTGAAACTTGACCTGAGGATCCGTGTAGACCATACGCAGATCAAGTTTATTTTTAGTTTTGGATGCCACGCCTCCTTCGCCCGTTAATCGTTAATGGAATTCCCCAAAATTTGGATACACCCCTGCAATTGCCCGGAAAGTAATGAAATGTGTCTAGCTACCACAATTTTTATGCAAGATCTATAGAATTTGGTAGGTAGGTCCTTATAGACCCTATGCAGAAATTGTCAGCCAAGATTTTTTTCAGGCAAGTGGCAGGTCGGTCGACTGGAGACTGCGGCACCCTATCTTGTTGAAACTGAAAGATGTCTGCGCACTAAGAATTCGGAAGCATTCCTTGAGGTATGCTGTTTATTAGAAACCACGTGGAGTCATAACCTTAAAAAAGTTACGTCATATTGTTAGGTTAAGGGGTTTCTAAGTGATGTCGTTGTCGGCAAGCGCCTCAAAGCCCTGGGTATGATTCAGAAGCAAGGGAATGGGATTACGAACAGCCGCTCGCCGTTCAAAAAAGGACAGGATTTTTGCATCGCACCAAAAAATGGATGTACTACGATAACCCCAAAAGTAGAAAATCGTATGGATACCCCGGCCACGCATCGTCGGCAACGCCAAGATCGACTGCCCAAGGATCCAAGCTAATGCTCTGCAGTTGGTGAGAAACACTTCGTTGGGAAGTTCTACCCCATTCTACCATGGATCGCATCAAAAGACGAACTGTTCTTCGGATATCCGAAAATTAACAGAAAGTTGTCTATCGATGGGCAATACTTTTTGCTCCATAAATCCTCAAAGCTCGAAAAAACCCTTAAAACTACTTTCAACTGCTAATTTATCTTCAGAACTGGAAGAAGTCTGCGCAACACGAATCTCGACACTTCCCTTGGGGCATACTCTGGATGAGAAACCACTTGGTGTAAACCTAGATAATATTCCTTTTCTTATTTATTAAACTTAAAATACAAAAATATAATAATAGTTATCATACGACAGATCAGATCAGTTTGGATTAGATTATGCTTGTTACAAGTCAATTATTTGGTACACCCCATGGCATGTGGGGCACTTGCGTTTGTGGCTCCTTTGGCCACTTGCCAAGGGTTCTGGCTGCAGCATCTGAAAGTAGTCATTGGTCATGTTAAGGATCTCCTGCCGTCTCTGTTCCAGGAAATCAATAGCCGTGCTCTCGTAATTGCTGAGGCAGTGGTTTAGCATGCGGTAGAGCACCAGCTCGGTGGACACAAAGGTGTGCAGGGTCTGGTCAATGGTGTCTACGCGTTGCTCCACAAAGTTGCGGGTCAGCTGGAGCAGCAGCTGCATGGCCTTGTCCGTAACGCACTTGGTCATGCCATCCAGCACGTCCGTAAAGCTGCTCACGCTGCCAATTTGCTGGACAAATTTACTGCCAAATTGGCTGGTCAAGGACTCTAGATCCAGCTGCAGCTGTCCGCTAGCTGTGTGCACCAGGTAAGTGGGCAGCACGCCCACGGCACTGGCGGCGCTCAGGATGCTGGCGCCTTGGGCGAACTTGTGTTGCATCTGACTGAGGGTCTCCTTGAAGGGTATATCATTGAAGGTGCGCACAATGTCAAATTTCTTGTCGCCGCCGTGCACCTTGCCGGATTCCCGTGCTATGCGATTGAAGACCTTGCGGCTCTCATGGCTCAGCTCACGGCGCAGGCTGGAGCCGTTGGTGGCACGCGAGGCTAGGCGCAGATTGTTTACGGAGTGCGTGAAGAGCAGCATGCTGGATGCAAACTGCAGCATATCGTAGCGGTTGAGCGACTCCTCGTCGTTGATCTTCAGGTACATGTCGTAAACGTTGTTTAGCACCCCGGTGCCCGAGATGACCATGGATGAAACGTTGATGCCCCGGACAGCGAGGCGCACGGCCATCGGCGACTTGGGGCCCACAGCGGCCAGCGGTGAGGTGGCACCAATGGCGCCCAGACCGACCACACCACCAGCTACGCCCAACCAATTACTCCGCGCCTCGCGATCCGTCAACGCTGTGGACTGCCCATGCTGGCCACGATCTATGAGCCGTGAGGCGGCGCGCACCGTGCTATATGCTGCTGTGGAAGCGCCCACCACGGTGGCGGCCATGAGGAGGGGCGCCGCCACGGGTATAGCCAGTGTGGCGGCCACCGGCACCGTGGCAACCAAGCCACCCAAGGTGGCTAATCTATCCCCGACGCCGAGCAGCTTTTGCTTGAACCAGGTAGCCGCTGTACGCTGCACCAGCAGTTCCACCTCATTGCCCGACTCCCCAGCAAAGGTATAAACGCCATCCTTGGGCGCTATCAAGGTGCCACTTGGCAGCGCATTCTTATATAGATAATTCGACCAGTTGCCATAGACTCGTCCGTGTTCGTCTATGAAAATCATGCAGCAACCCTCGCTGCTGCCATCCGCCCGGGTGCATTTTCGTGTCCGGATCACCGGATGGCAGCTGTAGCTGCTGGACTGCAGCGCCAACTGGGCGTCCGTCTCCTGGGTAACCAGCACATAGATTATGGCCGAGAACAGGGCACGGTTGGTGTACATCCGCTGCTGCCAGACATTGGCGAAGAGCTGTTGCCGCTGCTGACTGAGCGCTTTTGGAGCCTTCCGCTCGCCACCATCCGAACGGTCGCATATCAAACTCTCAATCTTTTGCTTCAGCACACTGGATTGCTCCGGAGCCAAGCTGAGGGGGGAGTTAAAATTAGACAATCTAATACCATCTATATATATATATAGTATATGTATGCTTACGAGTCCCAAATGATTTCCGTTCCCAAACCGCTGCTCAGCGCAAAGTCCCGTTGCACATCGTGCGCCGTGCGCGACATGCTGCTTGTTGCCATCACAACAAAACAACTAAAGTGTTATTTAAATACGTTTTTAAATATATTCTTAGTTTTGGTTAATATTTTGCAGAATTTAACATAAATTTATGGTATTCGCTTTGAAGAGCTTTGAATTAAATGCGCGCAATCTTGCTCTCAATTGTTGGCAAATTGGGTTTCGTGTGTCTATCGATAGTTGCAACTATCGATGTGCAATAATAATTTTTTATAGAAAAATTGGTAAATTGTGAATTTAACACTTAATGCATTTGCATTTGCTTAAAAAAATTATATAAACAAGTTTTTGCAAATAGTTGATATTAAAAACACTTTAATACATCTGTTTTATATCAACATCTATCGATATGCAGCATAAGTGTTGGAAAAGCTTATTTGCTTTGCACAAGGCGCGCTGCTTATGCGTATTTAAAAAAGAAAGGAAACAAGATAGAGTGCTACAGTCGAGTATTCTCGACTGCGGGATACCCTGAGGTACCCCAGTCGAGGAATTCCCTTACACTCGCCTGCCCTTAGGTGACCCTTTAGACTCTTGCGAAAAACTTCTAAATTTATAATCCGATGGACTTGAAACTTTTAGTGTCAGTTCGCAAGACAAGCCAAATTACACCTTCAATTTGAGGATTATCTATACGAAATTGCCATGCCAAATTTCTTAACTCTAGCTATAATCGTTTAGCCCCCAGAGGACCTTTTGCCATTTCGGCCTGTTTTCGGCAACTTTGGGTCTTATAACTTCAGTGTTTGTGATGCGATCGTTCTGATTGTTGTCAGGATTGGTTATTAGTAATTGGTCGTTAAAATATATTTCTACATGCAAATCCTTATGATATGGGCAAATTATAAGCACCTTTTTAATTTAGAGGGGAGTAAATTAGGTTAAAAAATTGTTTTTATGCCACTTTCTGCATAGGGTCAATGTGCTTCTACGTACTAAATTTTATAACTCCAATGTAAATTGTGGCTTTTAGACACATTCCTGGAAAATGGAGGGGTGTATCAAAATTTCGGGAAATGTAGCTCTTGTAGACAGACGAAAGTCTTTTGTCTGTTACATAAACAAAAAACAAAAAGCAGTCATAACAACCATATCGGGTCACAGCTTGAAGCACTAATTGTCTTTATTTCTGCTTCCGACACTGAATAATGTTTTTTTTACCTGGGTGGACTTAAAATCCAACGTCACAACCAAGTTATTCGAGAAGGGTCATGCCTATCGACAAGAGTGAGAGTCGAACCCAAACCTCTTGTTTGGCGGGACACCGAGGCCTCACAACGGGATCTTTTAGAAAACCTTTAAAGCAGAAGCAGGCGTGGCCGAAGTGCATAATGTATGCTTTTCAGTTAATAGAGGTTTGGGAATTTAATTAGTAAATGTCAGTTTAATAATAATAACGACAGTTTTAATAAGAAATAAAGACAATTTGGGTAGTGATCCGATAGGGCAGTTATGGCCATATATTATTATTAATTGATTTAAAAAATTCAAAATAATTTTAAATTCAAACAAGCATACGTTACTTAACGCATTACACAGCACTGTTGCAACGATGTTTGAGCAGTTATCGGTTGCTGCAAGTGCTTGGTGCAAACGCCTGTAATCGATATATCGATAAGAGCATAGTATGTATTGTTGCTGGTGTTGTTGGTGTATTTAAATAAATTGCATTTGTTTTGATTAATTAAGCTAATCGCAGACTGTTGTTATTATTCGACAAATACAGATAAATAGAGAAAGAAATCTGCGAAGAGACACCAAAGAGCAGAGCATGTCCGAAGATGCGCATGCGTGGCCGCAGATTGTTATCAATTGTCTTATCGCTAATTGTTGTAATAATACTGTGCATCAGCTTTATAACGAATCGTCTGCATGAGAACCACCCGCGGGATGAGTTCCTGCTGCACTTGCCCCCAGTGGTGGAGGGGGAGAGCAATACCAGCTTGCCACAGAAGCTAGCACCAGGAGCGCTGCTGAATCTGACCGATTTCGATTACCTGTTGGCCAGCGATGTCTGTCGTCGGGCGTCGGATCGGGAGCTCTTGGGTGAGTCCAATCGAGCAGTCTTATGTACCCCAATAGCTTATATAACTCAATAACTGCTCCTGCTCCTTAGCTGTGCTCATTGTCACCTCGTATGCTGGGCATGATGCGCTGCGCGCTGCCCACCGCCAGGCCATTGCGCAGAGCAAGCTGGCCGAGATGGGCCTGCAGCGGGTGTTTTTGCTGGCCGCCTTGCCCGCCCGGGAGCAGTTTGTAACCCAAGCCCAGCTGCTGGACGAGCAGGCGCGTTTCGGTGATCTGCTGCAGGGTAACTTTGTGGAGGATTATCGCAATCTCAGCTATAAGCATGTCATGGGTCTGCGCTGGGCGGCCAACGAGTGTGGGCAGCGCACCAAGTTTATAATCAAGCTGGATGATGATATTATCTATGATGTCTTCCATTTGCGCCGCTATCTGGAATCCCTAGAAATCAACCAGCCGGAGTTGGCCACCAGCAGCACCCTATTGGCGGGCTTTGTGCTGGATGCCAAGCCACCCATACGCATCCAGGCCAACAAATGGTACGTCACACGGCAGGAGTATCCGCACGCACTCTATCCCGCCTATCTATCCGGCTGGTTGTATATTACAAATGTGCCCACCGCCGCACGGCTTGTGGCGGAGGCTGCACGTGTGCCCATTTTCTGGATAGACGACACCTGGCTTACGGGCGTAGTGCGCACCCGACTGGGCATACCCCTCAAGCGCCACAACGATTGGTACTCAGCCAACGCGGAGTACTTCGACTGCTGTGTCCGGGACCTGAAGCTACACAACTACGAGTGCAAATACTCCGTGGGTCCCAATGGTGCCGACAACAAGCTACTCATCGAATTCCTGCATCATGTGGAGAAATGTTACTTTGACGAATGCGTCAAACGACCACCAGGCAAGCTGCTCAATGAAACCTGCTTGGCCAGCGTCAAGTCCAAAGTGCCGGATCATGGTGTGGCCCACGTGCAGTCCATCAAGCTCAGATGACAACTGCCCACGCAATGCCCTCATGCCGTCCAAATACTCCCGTCCACATATAGAGTATTGTCTATATAAGCATCTACTTTTAAATATTAACTAAGCCCATTAATCCTAAGCATTCCATTTGTGCAACTTTAATCTATATTAACAAATTAGTATTATTTTCTAGAACTGTACATGGAGCTGTGTGCTCCTTAAATTATACATAAATATAACTAATATAACTTTTATATATACCTGAAAAGTGAGAAATTCACGAATTTGTATTGATTTTGATGAACAATCATCATGGAGCTCCACGCTCTATTCTATGCCGTAGTTCTATAGGATGCATTTTGAGGAATTCATGGCTAGTGGAAGGTTTTTTTTGGTTAAAATTTTGATTTTAGAAAAACGCAAATACATATCTCGGAAAATGAAAAAATCGACGAAAATGGAATTTTTATGGAGAATCATCATGGGCAAGGTTCCGCGCATTTTGAGCTATTACGGAGTCTTATATGATGAATTTTGACGATTTTAGAAAACCGTAAATATCGTAAAGTGAAAAATTGACGAAAATGGGATTTTGGTGGACAATCATCATGGGGAAGGTTCCGCGCATTTTGAGCTATGACGAAGTCGTTTTGGATCAATTTTGAGGATTTTAGAAATCCGTAAATATCTCGGAAAAGTGAAAAATTTATGAAAATGGGATTTTGATGGACAATCATCATGGGGAAGGTTACGCGTATTTTGAGGTATGCCGGAGTCCTATGG
>JBANCY010000094.1:12817-76684 GCA_037040045.1 Phorticella flavipennis
GATGAATTTTGAGCATTTTAGAAAACCGTAAATATCTCGGAAAAGTGAAAAATTTACGAAAATGGGATTTTGATGGACAATCATCATGGGGAAGGTTCCGCGTATTTTGAGGTATGCCGGAGTCCTATGGGATGAATTTTGAGCATTTTAGAAAACCGTAAATATCTCGGAAAAGTGAAAAATTTACGAAAATGGGATTTTGATGGAGAATCATCATGGGGAAGGTTCCGCGTATTTTGAGGTATGCCGGAGTTCTATGGGATGAATTTTGAGCATTTTAGAAAACCGTAAATATCTAGGAAAAGTGAATAATTGACGAAAATGGGATTTTGGTGGACAATCATGGGGAAGGTTCCGCGCATTTTGAGGTATGCCGGAGTCCTATGGGATGAATTTTGAGCATTTTGGAAAACCGTAAATATCTCGGAAAAGTGAAAAATTTACGAAAATGGGATTTTGATGGAGAATCATCATGGGCAAGGTTCCGCGCATTTTGAGCTATGTCGGAGTTCAATGGGACGAATTTTGTGGATTTTCTTGGATCCTCCACTTCCGAGACAATTGTTTTCCGTTCCCAAAGATGCAATTCAAATTCTCTTGTATTATTATCATTCTTTATTATCATAAATATTTCTTTTAAATTAAATAAATGCAATAAAATTAAGCACAATTTCATTGTACAGGCTATGAAATTAGTTGTTTTTGTTTATGTTTTATACGTTTTGATCTTAATCTTTTGTTTTCTTTCCTTTCATATCCTTCGTATTGCTTTTGTTTCTCTTTTTGTTTCTGTTTCTGTTTATTGCTTTGTTTCTCTTATTAAAATTAAATAAATGTGAGTTCTGTGCGTGGTGCTTATGTGTGTGTGTTTGAGTGTGTGTGTGTGTCTGTGTTGATGTATATAGGAAATTAGCATGCATGTGCGAGTGTGTGTGTATGTGTGTGTGTGAGTATCTGTGCGTGAGTGTGTGTGGTGCATCTGCGGCTGCAGTCTCTATACAAGTTACAAAAGAGAATTTCCAACGATTGCATCGAAATCAGCCTAAAAAGCCGATCCTACAATCACTTTTTGTTTGTTTTTTGAGTTAAATGCTATCTCTCTCTAAATTGCACACGCCATCTCTTTCTTGCTCTGCATATATCTATCTCTCTCTCTCTCTTTCTCTCTCTCTCCGTCCGTTGGGAATTTGCTGTTTCTCTTTTGTAACTTTATAGAAAGTACGCGCTCGCAGTTCTCATTCTTTATGCGTTTTTCTCAGCTTTTTTGCTGTTCTTCTTTCAATTTAATTGTTTTTTGTTTTGTTTTATAAATTTATAAATTAATTTTCGCATAAATTGTGCAATTGTTTTGTTTACTCGCTAGAAAATAAGTGTTACAATAATAATAATAATAATATTAATAATGATAATGATAATGATAAAAGCATAAATTAGGCTTAGTTAAGGGCCCAAAAAAAATTTGTGTTTCTTTTCTTTTCTTCGATTTCTTTTTGGGGAAATAATTCGCACGCGCTAAATTCTAAATAAATATAAATAAATAAATTGTATATTAGGTAATTAATTAATTAATTTAATTAAAAAAAAAAACAAAATTTATACGCTTTTTGTCAGCTAAAACAGGCGGCTGTGCGCTGTGAGGAAGCGGATGCGGCGTCAACCATGCTGTAAATAGCCATTTCGCGTTTCCGGTTTCCGGTTGCCGCTCTCAATTGCCGCTCTCTGTGTAAGGAGAGAGTGCTGAGAGCAACGCGCTTGTGTTACAGTCCATGCCATAGCCATAGCCGAGAGAGAGATAGACATATATAGCGTGCGAGTGAGCGAGAGTGTGAGGATGTGTGTGTGTGTGGGAATGAGTGAGTGAGTGAGAGAGACAGAGAGTTAGTGTCTGTGAGTGTGTTTGTTTGTATGTGTGTGTATCTGTGTGTGAGTATGTGTGTATTTTTGACAATTTTGTTGTGTATGCTTTTTGTTTTCTTTTTTCTGCTTTTTGCTTTGTTGTTATTGTTGTTGCTTTTGCTGCTGCTGTTGTTGTTGTTGTTGTTGTGTCTCCTAAACTTATGCTACGATCTTGTGTGGCTGCATCCATTTCTTCATGTAATAGCAGAACAGCGTGGAGATGTAGAGCAGGATCATCAGCGCACAGGTCACGGCGAGCGCCAGCACCGACGTCTTCGTGGGGCATGGCTCGATGATGGTGACAGTCTTGTCTGTGTCATCCAAGGAGAGGGGCGACAGAGAGAGTGAGAGAGAGAGGCATTAGTTGGAATATTTAGATATAGTTGGATATATATAGTCTTAAATTGAACTAAACCGAAATCTTATAATCATTGATAACCGCTTTGAAAACAATTTGAGTTTGAAAATTTATAATTTTCGGCGGATTTGTTCTTCTTTTTTTGGTTTAACATGCTCTTCTGTAGGTTCTTCTACGAAACCATCAGCATTATAAAATGTTTATACCTTGTATATGATGCTTATTTGTAAAATACGAATTTATTGCAGTAAATGAAAGCGAAATATTCTTTAACATTTGAACAATTTGAAAAATATACTTCCTTTGGGAATTCGATATAGCACCCTTTAAGTACCTATCCTATAATGGCACCCTCTAAGCACTTATCCTATTATACCATTCTTTGAGTACTTTAAGAATATTTTCCTTAATAACACATTCTAAGTACCTATAGAATCCTACAAGTTCTTTAAGAATCACTTTCTTTATAGCAACCTTTCAGTACTATGAGAAGCTTTTCTCTTTTAGCACCCTTTTAGTATTATTAGAATCTTTCAGCTTGTATCACCTTTGAAGTACTATTAGAACCTTTTCTCTCTTAGCACAATTTAAGTACTATTAAAACCTATCTCTTTATAGCACCCGTTCTATATTCCTCTCAAAACTATAAATTAAAATATTGAAAATAATTTTTTATAATCAAATGTACCTTTGGCAAAATCTGTGCTGGGATCTGCCTTGAAGAATTCACGTTTCTCATCACCAAAGTCCAAGACCAGAATCTCCTGTGAGATGTTCATATCATCCTCGCTCTTGGTTTCATTGCTACAAAAAATACAAATTTTTAGCCATTTTTAAAATACCCTTTCCTTTTAACTTTATTCCAAATTTTCGCTTACCTCTCAATCGAACGACGACGCCTTCTGCCAAGGGATTCAAATGATTCCATGTTCCATTCGCAGACAGCTGGCTCACAGGGTCCCAGACAGTATTTGACATTGCACTGGAAGATGACGCCGTAGCTTTCGGTGAAACGGAATGCCTCATAGGTCGATTGCAGAGCATTGCCATCGGCGGTGAAGCCGGGGAAAATGGTGGGGTCTGTGGGGCAGCCATCATCATCGATAATCTTGAAGCTGGTACGGGCATCCTTGGCCATGGCAACGCAGGAACGTGCAAAGATGCCATAGGGAGCTAAAATTATATAGTTAGTAAGATTCTCTATAGCAATTAGTTGGGTTATACGTACTATCTTCGGGTATTTCGATGCGGAAGTTGAGACGATCGCCGATGCGCACAGTTTCGACCTCGCGTTGGCGTGTGTCCAGAATGCGAATCCTTGGTGGTGGTGCCTCGGGCGATGAGTTGATGTGGATCATTTCAGGATCGCGTATGGGCATCATGCCGAAGGTAATGTTCTTGGAGCTCATGTCATAGGTGCACTTGACCTTGTAGATCTTATCGGCCTTGGTCATCACCACGCTGTGATGCTGCAACACCACGGTGTTGGAGTAGACGCCAGTCTGGTTAGGATATAAGCAGGCAAATGAGTAAAGTGCTTAGAGTATAATGGGTCCACAAGCTACTTACCACGCTCTGTGTGTTACAGTCCTGTCCGGCCATGGTCAGATCTAGACGGAAGGCATCCGAATTGATGACATCAATGTTACAGGTCTCCGAACGGCCCAGAGCATAGATGCGTCCATTGAAGGGCTTGTTGGTGCGCACCTGGACAGCAATGCGTGTATCCTTGCAGTGTACAGAAACTGGGGAGGAATTGGGAGGAATTGGGTTGGGGTTGGGTTGAAATAGAGTCTTATCTGGTATGGATTGCGACAACTTACCATCATAGCAGGTGCCAGTCTTGTCGCAGTTAACATCATTGCGTGTCATGTTGGTCAGATTGGGATCCTCAATGGTGTCCAGGCTGACGGGCAGTGTATCGATCTTGTCCAGAGTCGAGGGTGGTGTGTTGCCAGTGCCAGCGCTGCCGGTGGTCTTCTCGCATTGATTCTCAAAGTACTGGCCAATGGGCTCGCCATGATCAATCAAGGGACGCTCGTGGTTCAAGTAGGTGGAGGGACCATCGGGCAGAGTCTTGTGATCCAAGTGATACAAGCGGCAGTTGTATTGAGCACCCTGTGGCTGACCCAGGTACAAGAAGGAGCGGCACAGGAATTCCGATTCAATCTCACAGGCCAAACGGCAAGCCGACTCCGAGGTCACCTGCAGTTCCTTGTCCGTGTAATAATGCAGACCCACATATTGTGCCACCTTCTCCTCAGAGACGCCCATGCGAGCATTGGCAAAGGAACGCGTATTCTTGCAGGCCTGTGTTGGCTTCAAGCACAAGTTCTCAAAGTAATCCGTACCCTGGGCATCCACCAGCTGCACAAATTGTCCCGAGCTGCGACGATCCGAGTCGCTAAGCACGCACTTCATGTTGTTGTAATCGTACTCCACGGAGCGGCAGATGAAACGCTTCTCGTTGAGACAAGCCGACAGACACGCCTCCTTGGTGCTGGTGTAGATCAAAGCATTGTCCAGACCGCGGATGATCTTGTTGGGGACACGCTCAAAAGACCAGGGACGATGGCAGACATTCTCGCTGCGCAGCTGCAACTTGACCATGTAGTACATGTTGGCCGAACGCTGTGGCGCCGCCGATGGATTGGCCGCCGACGAATCGTTCTGCAGCTGACAGTGTGTCTCCTGCGATGGCGACAGAGGATTCACAACGAAACTGAAGGCCGCCGCCTGGCAGTCGGCCTCCTCGCGACACCAACCCTGGCACTCGTAAAGCGATAGGTTCTTCACGCTGTAGTATGTGGTGCCGGCGAAATCGTAGTCTGTTAGCTTCTCAAAGGCCATGCGAGCGTTGGCGCCGGCGGGCAGCAGGACCAGGACGGCCAAAGCCAATGATACCAACAACATTTCCCTGCAGATCCTGCCTGTAGCTGTTGCTCTGCTTCGGCTGCCTCGGCTGTTATTCGTTGCAAGTTGCATCTGAAAGAAAGCGAAAAGAAGGAGAAATTTATTAGTAAGTTTTCTGGAGACGAGCTGAGGATGCTTTTGTTTCAAAGTAGAGTTGGAATTCAGGATAATCTCGGGAAGAAAAAGATCTTAACTTGAGTGCCTTTTACTGCTCAAATAAGTTAAAAAGCTTTAAAGCTATAAGCTATAAAATTTGATGTTGTTTTTATCAAATTTGGGACAAAGAAAATACGTTTTTGTTTCAACATAACCCCACTTTATTTTAAGTACAAATATAAAAAATGTACTTAAAATCGGTCAACCACATCTTATAGCTCCATTGGGTATTATCAATATAGTATAAAGGAACGAAATGTGTTTAGAGTCCAGCTTTTTATATGGCATTTATCAAATTTGGGCCAAAGAAAATGCTTTTTTGTTTCAACATAACCCCACTTTATTTTTTAGTACATATATAAAAAAATGTACTTAAAATCGGTCGACCATATCTTATAGCTCCATTGGGTATTATCAGTATGCTATGTAGTTTAATAGCAAAATATTATCAACAATGAGTTTAAGTACTTTCGACATAAGCTCATAAAGTTTAGCTAATATTATTTAGCGTTTTTATAGCTACCATATAAAACATTATCTGCCTGGCACTCTTTGAGACTTATGTGGATCATCAGGGCTTTTTATCACCAAAAGGGAGACTAGTTTTTCCTATTCCAATAGACATAAACATCTGAATTTATTTTCACACAAAAAAATTAGCTTGTTTTTTTGTTTTATTGCAACATAAAAGCTGAGCTCCTTCCGACCGCCGCTGCTGGCCACCAGGTGGCGTCTTGGCGTCTTGGGGGCATTCTGCTAATTGCGGGCGCTGACAGCACAAAGTTCCATCCAGAATTGTGTGGAGCTGCGGCTAAGACATCCGCTGCTATTACACGCTTAACTGGGCCCACAATAGAGAAGCAACGAACCAAACCAATAAGAACTCGACCTGGTCGAGTGGACGTCTCCACGTCCCACTTCTCCCACCGCCTTTCGGGGCACCTCCCCGCCAAAAGAGGCAACAGGCCCGGTTCGTTGGCTCGTTGTGTGTGCTGAGTGCATTTGTTAAGACTTTAATGAGCTGTCCAGCTCCAGCTTTTGAGAGGAGGCGGAAATTACAAATGGGCTGGTGAAAAGGTTCAACCATGCTCCCCATTCCCACTCCCCCCTCTGTCAGGTCTCTCGGTCGTTCCGTCGTTCCACTTGCCCGGCATCGTGTCTTTTATTGACTGATTCTGCGGTTGCAAATAAATATTCTAATTCCAATCTTCGAAAAGCCGAGGCTAACCAACATTGGCATTCTTGTGGCTTCCATTCGAGCGTGCTGCAAATTGCTTTTCTGACTTTTATTTTATTTTATTTTTTTCTCGTTTTTGCTGTTGTTGTTGTTGTCGTGTTTGTTGTTGTTTTATCACTTGCAGCTGGCAGCCCAGCTGTGTGGATGCCACAAATAATTTGTGTGTGACCCCCATGAACCCTGTTCGAGGGGGTGTCCATGCGGGTGAGCGCTTGGCTTGACACGCTTTGACCCCAACAACAACAACGAAAAGGGCACAGCAACAGCAACAACAACGATCGGGAGAAAAGCGAAAGCCAAGGGTCCACCAAGGGTCCCAAGTCGGCCAGACTTGCCAACTCATGCAACTTAATGACCCCGAACAGGATGCTAAATTGCTGGCTTTTTGTATATCGCATTATATGATATATGAATATAGCATATATATATGAATATGAATGAGTGTATTCGTATTATATATAAATGGATATGAATGACTTTACTCATATTATTTGAAGTGCTTCAAAGTGGAGATTGGATTGGATTAGGCATTATTTTTGTAGCTTATGTTATTTATAAGTGTGATATATTATGATAGTTTGAAGCTATCGACTGACGGTATTTTGCTATTGACAATTTCATCAAGTAATCTTGTATTGTGCTTTTCTTTATATCTTAGTCGACTCTAGGATCTAGTAGAGGCTTCTAGTATACTTTCAGCAATTTACATATAGTCTAGCCAATACATTTTAGGATCGAATAAATAACTAACAAACCAAGTGCCAAATCTAGCTTGAGAATGTTGGAATAATCTATATAATCATAGATCATACTAATTTTGTCTGAAGATTGATTAGTTTCTTTTTTGACCAATTGATATATCCTCTAGAGTTTGATGCCACAAATACGCTCTATCAAATTCAAAGCAAAGGGAGTCAAAGGGTTCTTGATTTTTCCGATCTATGCGATGTAATCGGTTCTTGACAAAAAATCATAGAATCGTTTCTCCTCATACTCAATCGACGCATACGTTCCTATTATTTCATAAATTTATGGCCACATCTAAGCTCAACAAGCTTATCTTCACTGATTGCTATTGCCATAATTTGCCAAAAACAAGTCTATTCTTAGATAAGAGGCAATTTTCGTATAAAAAATGTTCTCGAATCCCCAGATGTTAACATAAATTCAATCATATCATGGCACTTGCAGTCGAAGTAGTTTCAATTTGAGAGCCGCAAGCAAGTACACTTGTTTTACCACTGTGCGCTCTGTCGATCTATCTGTCCATCTCTCTCTATCACTCTGTCTATTGGTCTATCTCACTCTGATCTACTCAATTTAACTCGATTCATGTACTCGTAAATGCATTCATTTGCATTCGTGTGCATAATGAGTTTACTGCAAATGGCCATTGACATGCGGAAGTTGCCAGTCCATGTTTGAGTATGAATGTGAGTGTGAGTGCGAGTAAGAGTGTGAGTGTGAGTATATGAATATGAATACTAGTATGAGTTTGAGTATCGGTGGCACGAGTGTTTGCCGCACCACTCTTGCGTTTCAAGCGGCATTTAGTCGGAAATTTATGGATTTTTAAACGCCCCCCAAATGGTAAAAAAAATACATATATCTTGAAGTAGTCCGGTTGTTGTTGTTGTTGTTGGTTGACTCTGCAATTAGATTCGATTTACATATTCAATTCAATTTGTTTGCTGAAATGTCTCCCAAACAGTGGCGTGTCCACCGTTGCCATGGGGGGCCCCAGCTACGCCCATGTCCGTCCAGGCAAATGCACAATTATTTCAACAAGCGCTTGAATGAGTCCCAGCTTCGGGGGAGTCTGTATGGGATTCTCCCGCTTCTGCTTCTGCTTCTTCTTCTCCTGATTCCTCTGCTTCTTCTTCTCTGTTTCTTTAAATGATTACAGCTCGCGGAACGTGGCTATTACAAACAATATTAACTCACAGGTTGCCAGCGCGCAACGAAAGCAAGCGATGTTTGCTGCCGTGTCCAATTGCGTACACCAGCAACAACAACGGCAACAACATCAGCAGCAACAACATGAGCAACATTGACAACGACAACGACAACTACAACAACAGCAACGGCAACAGCAACAACTTGCAGCCAAGTTGTATGAAATAGGTGGCAAGGCAAACACAGTCAGCGGAATGTGTAGCATGTTCTGTGGCAGCAACAGGCAATAACAACTGCAACGCGGGCAGCCCGTCTTGTTGTATGTTTTTTTTTATACCTTGAACCCATTGAAAATGGGTATAATAGGCTGCCAGAGGTTGATTAGATGTCTTACAGTATAAACTTATACCGGAAAGCTAAGACATTGTCTACGAACCTGTCCTTCTGAACTTCTGTGCGCCCATTTGTATGACGCCTTCTATTATTATGATTATTATATGGCCAAAATAGCCGCATTAAGTCAGAGCCTGAAGCACTATTTGTCTTTATTTCTTTCTTCAATGAAGAGCTTCTTTTTGCGTGGGTGGATTTCAAATCCTACGCCACAATCTAGTTTTTCTAGGAGGCTCATGCTAAGTATATGAATGGGACTCGAACCCACAACTCTTGTGTGACGTGTG
Organism: Phorticella flavipennis; assembly: GCA_037040045.1. Lineage (NCBI taxonomy): Eukaryota > Metazoa > Arthropoda > Insecta > Diptera > Drosophilidae > Phorticella > Phorticella flavipennis. The sequence continues at coordinate 21,954 of JBANCY010000094.1, forward strand.
TGCCATGCATTGGTCAACAGAGGCCACATCTACCCTTTTTAGTTTCGAAATTCCAAACGATAATTTGAATAACCATCAGTCTTTCTGGTTTTTTAAGAAAAAGTTTCATGCGAAATAGATCAAAAATTATCTCCTTAGCAAGGCTTCTTCCATATGGTTATTGAACTTTGACCGTATATATTTTGCACAACTGGACACAGGGTATCTCCGAGTCGTGCACAGTTCAAGCAGCCACGCTCTATCTAGCTTTTTTTGCTTCCTATTTATTTATTTTTCGTTGCACCGACTGCTGCCAGTTTGTGTTCTACAATTGCCAATCTGCATGAGATGCAGCTTGTAGGGCGCATCTCGGGCAGCTCTAAATGAAATGCGTTTGAATCCAAGTCCAAGTCGGAGTCCAACTCTGAAGAAGTCGAGCCAATTACACGCTCGCAATCCGCGTCGATCTGACTGCGCAGATAAAATGCTAAAAACGCATTCGCCATACACATTTTTTGACGTCATTGCCACCGCGTTGCCAACGCACACACACACACACACACACACACACACACACACACACACACACACACACACACACACACAAACCCAGTAAGTGTTATTATTTTTCCTTCTTTTCTGTTATTTATAGATCGAATGTAGTTTATTTTTGGGTCCGTCCTTGCCCAGTTGCAGAGTTCCAGAGTTGCTTCTAATTTGATCGTGAAACCCGATCAAGAACGCAGCTCTCGAATGCTGCTGTAATTGTGTAATTGCACCTATGTCAAGGGGGGGGGATAGGGGGCACAGAGGGCGTAAGAGGTGCCGGAGCACTCAGCATTGGTAGCTAAAAAATCAGCTGCTAAATGTCGCCGCTGGCTAACAGGAAACGGCAGCTGAACTGCGCACCTCAACACAATTCCTGGGCACATATGAGGCGGCGCCCATTATTTGTTTGTTTCTGGGCTTCTGAAATTTGGCACTCAGAGAAATTGGGAAGCAGTTTTAGGCGGATAAATTACAAGAAACTTTACCAAAAAACACAAATCGATCTGTTGTATTAATCTAATGGAAAATGATCCACAAATCTTGTGTTTATGTACCCATCGTGCTGAAATTTTTGGGATCCTTAGCTTAATGATTAATTTAACTACTTCTATAATTTAAGCCCAATAGCTTGGAAAACGAGGGAAATATGGAACCAGAACTTTCTATCTGACTCATTACAGTTGGCGCTTTAATGTTTTATAACTTTTGTGTTTTTGATCCAAATATGAAAAAGTGGAACTTAATGTTAAAGTGATAGAACTACAGAGAAATTTGTGTCTATGTCAATATAATTGTTCCTTTTGACTTTGGCAAAAGATCCAATTTTTTTGATCGCATCGATATCTCCTACTGCACACTTTGGTGTGATTATTGTCCTGCGGCATTATTTGGAGGAATCGAAAAACGTGTATAGTCATTATAAAAGGAGACTCTCTCAACATAATGAGAACTTAAAGTCACACAGATGGACAGACAGACAGATCGATAGACAGACAGATGGACAGACAGACAAATGTACAAATCGATGGGCTGTCCGCAGTCTTTATGAAAAGTTGACGCTCTCCAAAGTTTCGTAAGGATAACATAAAAGCAGACATATGTATAGACAAAAGGATGAACAGATGGACAGAGAGGCTTACAAACCAATGGGGTGACTTTTTTAGGGCAAGCCAAAAAACACACAGACGGACAGGAAGACGGATGGATCGAAAGACACACATTTATGCATTTCAGCAAACGACTCTGTCGCTAGTTTTGTAAGGATAACTCAATACTACACTGGGGGACAGACAGACGGGCAGACAAGCATATGGGTTGACAGACAGACAGTCTTGGAATGCAAATTTCTTATAAGACTTCCGCTGGAAATCACAAGGCTAACGACAGGGTGGACTATGGTAAGTCAAGGGGTCCAGAGGTTGCCTTTTTCCTGCTTTTGTCTCTCACAGGCTATAGGGTTTTCTTGCTTTTGAAAAACGATAGACAAAAACCTGCCACACAATCTTTGCTTCCCATGCCTAATGACTCCTTTTTTGTTTGTGTTTTCGCCGAGTGTATTCATGAGTGTACTCAGAGTCGTATCTAGGGCCATGTGGGCGTCGACACACTACGGGCACTCGATCAATGCGAATTGCCCGGCAACAGCGATGCGATACTGAAACAACCGAAGAAATATGAGTGCAATATACCCATAGCAGCAGTAGCCATAGCCATAACTGTGAGTATGGGTGTGTGTGTGTGGGTATGGGTGTGAGTGTGCGAGTGTATCCATGATATGAGTGCACTCAACACATACCACTTTTGGCCGTAGTTGGCCCTGTACCGAGCTGCGGTCAGTGGCGCGTACTTAGTTAGATGGATGATGCAGTATGCTCGTCGGTAACCGGCAATCAAGAAAATTGTACGCTGCCCCCAACCACTCACTACCTCCCTACCTCCCTCCCGGCCCGCTGCAAAGCAGTCCAATGGAAATGGTTGCGCATAGGATTTCTTCGCGGGGTTTTGGGGGGACTCATGTTTGGGCTGCTTTCGTTTTGGGCTACACAGTTGTAGTTTTTGTCTTCCTCTGCTGCTTCTTCTTCTTACTATATAGCTCTGGGCGCCCTGTTGTGCCATGGCACACAGCAGGCAACAAGTTCTAAAGGTTATCATTAGGCACATTTACTTCCTCTTCGTCGTACGGCCTCTAATTACGAGCCAAACACAACCAACCAACGGAGCAAGTGAATGCCATAATGCCAAGACAAGTCCACAAGTCCGACAGAAAACCGGGAAAAACCTTCAAAGGTCATATACAATCAAAGAGAAATTATGACAATAGAGAACTGGTTCAAAAAAAAAAAGAAAGAAAGAAGTAGAAAATAAACAAAACAACAAAAATACAAGGAAAAAATTAGCTTGTTAAGCGTGTCCAGAGCAAAGAGTGAAAGTAATAATATGCAATTAACTTAATTAAAATGAAATAAACCAAAAGAAGAAACCAGAAATCGGCGTAGCCAAAGGCCAATGGCAATAGCGTTTTCTCAACTTTTTCTTGAATTTCCAGCGAAAGGCGAAAAGCGCACACAAAACAGAAGTTAACAAGCAGAGAAATGGAAGGAAATGTCGAAGAACTGAAGAAATAGTAAAAGATCTTTCACAAAAGAAGTTCCAGTTTTAATTAGTTGCGGTGACAGTTAGGCTATGAGCGCGTTCTTAATTGTGAGGTTAAGTCGAAAGCTTGAGCTAGTTGTGAAAGAAGCAGAAGAAGAGCGAGAGAACTGGAAAGGGCGACCCTAAGGTAAAGCAAAAATTTATGATTCTCAAACCTATACTTGGGTTATGTTTGAAAAAATATGGTAGAATATATATAGATAAACTTAAAAGCTATAGGAAATGCTATATAAACATCGTTAGAAATCGATAACCTTGGAATTTGACCAAATATTGATTAAGTTTTTGACAAGCGATACATGAATAAGTGTTAAGTAAAGTATCGGAGCACTATATCATATAGCTTTCACAGCTTGTGCATATTTCCCATGTTTTTCAAGCTATTAGGTTAAAAGTGAACAATTTCTTTCGTATCTTTATTATGTATGAGTCTACGAAATTTCGGAAGAATTGAATGATTATATTATATAGTCGCTATACGATTAAACATCGGTTTTGACAAAATTTGCCACGCTTGTCAAGCCAATGAATTGAAAGTCCACATGCTTTTAAGAATCGTTTTTGTCTATGACTTCCCCCACTTGCGCAAAGCTTGTCATCGATTTTCATGACAATTTTAGATCAAAGCTTGCAGTTCAAGTTTTCTCTTCAAATTATTATTTTTATACCATTCGGAAATGATTTGTTTATTTATTTTCAAATGATTTTCGCCATTCACAATTGGCACCATTGCCAAAATTGCCAATTCACTTCCTTTTGTCAAACAGTTTTGGAAAGTTTAGACAACACTTGCCCCGTCGACAAGGTAACACGCAAACTGTTCTCTGGTTGAGTCCACTCATGAGTCCACTCAAACCTCAAACGGATGTCTGGCCTAACAGCTTTGGTGTTGCTGCACAATCTGTACGTTTGTCCGATTGTTCAGCTGTTCCAGCTGTACGTTTTTCCACTCGATCAGTGACGGAAATGGAGGCCTTATATCTATTTTTTTTTGCAATTTGTTGTGTGTGTGTAGATGAGTGTGTGTGTGTGTGACTGTTGACCACGATGAGTTTTGTCTCGTTCACACACAATCTATTGGTCTTGCTCGCACTGTATCTGCTTGCTGCAATTATGCAATTTTCAATCATCGCAGCTTAAAGATGCGCAACGTGCAACGCGTTCAAGTTGAAGCACCTGCCACAATGCTATAGCTATTCCTATATGCTATACGCTGTGCGTGTGTGCGTGTGTGCGTGTCTTGTCGACACGCTGAGTCCCAGTTTCAGTCCCCCAGTTGGTCCAATGCAATAGAAGAAGTGCGATGCAATAATTGCTATTGAACAATGCTGCAGACCGCAAAACATGTCAAGTCAGCGTGGAGCAAACCCAGTTGCCAGCTGCACACACGATCCAAGCCATATAGCTGTGTGTGTGTATGTGTGTGTGTGAAAATATTAAAAGTTATAATTAAAAAAAAAGCATAGAGTGGCAGTTAGAAAGAGCAGGCAGCCAAAGCTGTAGACAGAGAGAAGGAGAGCGCGTGTTGCGGCCTTCATCTAATGGCAAATGCAGGCCATCAAGCCTGGGCACCGGGGGGCAGCGGAGTGGTGCATCTTTAGCTGGCTAAGTTGTGTGGAAGTTGAAAAATTAGTAGAAAAATTTAGTGCAAAACACTTTACACAAATTAAATGCAATGCAGGCAGAGAAATCCCAGCAGCACCTGTGCTGGGAATATCTCATACGGCAGCCTCTGAGTCTGAGTCTGTTGGGCAGTCAGGGGGTTAGAGCGGGTAGGGAGGGGTATAGGCTAAAGACAAAATAATGACGGTAAAATTGCATTTTAAATTGATGTATGGCAGCACTTTTAATTTGGAGCAGTTGGTAAAATTGCAACTGCAAAATGGGAAAAATGGTTAAATATAATGCAATTTCTTAGTTGTTATACCCTATAAATGTAGAAAATCTTACAGGAGAGGCCATATTAAAGACAAATTAGCCTGACAAGGTTTTAATCAACATTTTGCTGCATTAAATCAAAAGACTTAGAACACGAACTTGATGCAGGGTATAACCTAGTTGTGCACTGAACACAAACAGGGTATCTGCTATGCCAAAATGATTCTAATGCAGATGTGCGGAAACCATTTTGACTGTATTTTGAGTGCAGCAAAACAAAAGACTTAGAACACAAACTTGTCAGGCGGTACAAATGAAAAGACTTAGAAAACGAACTTGATACAGGGTATCAGCTAGTTGTGCACTGGCAACCAAAAATGTCTCAACTTCTGGTCGCCAAAGTGCAGCAAAACAAAAGACTTTGAACAGAAACTTGTCAGGCGGCCAAAATCAAAAGACTTAGAACACAAACTTGTTAGAGGCCAAATGCGCGTTGCGTGCGCAAACTTTTTATTGTTTATTATATGCCAAAAATAGCTAAATATGCCTTTTTCTGCTCTTTTCAGCTAGCTTCAGTGCACTGACACAAAAGACTTAGAACACAAACTCGTCCATGTAGGCAAATTCAAAAGACTTAGAACACAAACTTGTTTGCCAGTTACTACCATTAAATGCCGTTACTAATTTATAAAGTTGACACCCACTTAAAATGAGCATACGAAACGAGTCCGGGCAGATGGAGTATCTTACTCCATCAAACTGCCCCATGCCACTTGCCGCATGCGGCATGCCCCATATTGGATACAGCTGCTGTGGCAGTTGCATTGCATGCGATATGATTGAAACCGCAACAAAATCAGGCTGACTGCCATGTCAGGGACATGGGACGGCGGCTGAGGATGTGCCACAGGTGCGCATTTGTTGCGCGTTTTATGCCCAAAATAAAACCTAAAAAAACAAGGGAAGAAAATCAAAACGAAAACGGAACCAAAAACCAAAAGAGAGAAAGGCTGGAATCGCCTGGATTGGCGGCTGCTCGTGAAAATGGCCAAAGCTGCTGTTGCTTGATTTTTATTTTTATTTTTATTTCTTTGCGCTTAGAACCGGAAATTTATTGCATAACAAGTTGAACGCGGCGATATCATATGATAGCCTGATATAGCCAGGGATGTGGCCAGTTGCGAGTGGCGGCCTGCCTGCCTCAAGGTTGTTTAGCAACACTTAGCAATTGGCTGGGGGTTTGCAGCTGGAGTCGGGGGCACCAAACATATTTGAAAGTGCAGACCCGATGCAGGCGGAAGATATGCGGGCAACAAAATGGAAAACGGGTGTGGTGTGGTGTGGAGTGGTGTGTGTTGCCCACGCTGCGATTGGGTTTGGAGTTTGGAGTTTTGGGCTTGGATTTGGATTTGGTTTTGGAGTTGGAGTTGGAGTTGGGATGCTGCACCGAGCGCACTGAGACTGCGTGTACTACTATGGCGGGTCACATTGCGCCACATTTCATAAATTCTTCTTGGAAATGGCTTACAGATTGTGTGCGCCATGCAAATGCAGCTGTCAAGCCAGCCAAGTCAGGCAAGTCCAAGAAACGAAGTCGGAGTCAGAGTTGGAGTTGGAATCAAAGACGGAGTTGGAATCGGAGTCGTAGTCGTAGCCGGCAGAAGCTCAAGCGAGTGGGTGAGCTCAAATCGATCGTTCAATTGTGTGGCGCATGTTTGGCAACTTGATTTCGATCAGCTGTGTGGGCAGCGATTCCTGGAAGGCCGCAACGACTTCAACGACAGTCAACCAACAGGCCAACCTGGGCTACGCGGAAGTTATGCCACAAAAAGCCATTAACCAACAGCAGCAGCCGATGCAGCCACAGCAGTCGCTGCTTGCAACAAAGAACAGGAGTCATTAGAGCCGCATTTGAGTTGCGGAATGTGGCAGATAGCCGACAGACGGACAGACAGACGGACGGACGGAGCGAGAGACAAAAGCGCTATGCTCTTGGATCAGCAGATGCCACAAGCTGTGGCAAGTGCAGCGTTGCATGATTTATGGCAATTATGTTGATGATGACGTGGCTTCAATGCACTCACAAATTACAATTAACCTGCAAATGCTGACTCAACTTGACTTTGAACCTTCTTCCTTTTTTCCATTCTTCCCTTTTCCTTTCTTCCTTTTTTCCTTTTTCCTTTTCTTTTCAAACGCCGACTAACAACATTAGCAACTGCCATTTTGCCAACAAGTGAAATTCCATTTAAGCTAATAATATATATAATATACCAAGTTGTGACAGCAGATTTGAAGCTATTGATAGAGGCTTAAAATGATATAATTAGATGAAAGTTAGGAGCTTATAAAATACAATAGGAAGTTTGGAAAGTTGCAAGTAGAAAATGCGTTGCGGACTGTTGGAATTTGTTCATAGAGTTGTTTAATAATTGACTATAATTATTTATAACAATTTGAAGCTTTGCTTGCCGCATCCTAAGAATTTAGAGTGCTTTTTGTTTGCGATAAGATTATATCGCCTCAAACTAGACTCAAGACCAGGGAAACCAGTCTTAAATAGGCTTACACAAATTCAAATATCTTTACAATAAATTAAAGATAAATAAGAAGCCAAACGATGGGGAGAAAGCATAATCTTCATTTTATCGAAGATTTTATACTCTTTTCGAGGGAGATTATTTAGGTACAAAATAAAACTTAAATAAGTTGAATCTGAGGGGTATTTACAATACGATCTTGGGCTTGTCAGCGGCAGAGTTCCGTTAGCCACAATCCTACATACAACTTTTCTTTATAACATGATAAATACATTTTGGGTTTCATTCTTAAGTCTCAAACGATCTTCTGTGCTTAAATTTTGGTATGTAAGAGTGATATGAAAGAGTTTCGGCTGTTCTTGCCACCTGTCCTATATATATTTGATTGATGCATAGGTTCAGAGTTTATAGACCAATCGACTTGAAATTTCTTGGGTCGTTTGGAAATAAGAAAAGTATAAAATATATAAAATTTCAAATCAATAGCTGAAGTAATACAAAATATCAGAGCAAATCTGCTAATCAGTTGTATGGCAGCTAAATGATATAGTTATTCGTTTGATTCCAAAAAAAGGTACAGGTTCTTCACAAGAAAAAAGGCACTGTGCAAGTTTTAATTTGATGGCTTAAAAATTAAGGAACAGGTGTAACGACAGACAGGAAGAAAGATAAGCAGAAAGATAAATAGACAGTCAGACCAAGAGATGGCAGATCGGGGCAGATGGTTAGATGTATAGCCAGATCTATATGTAGATAAAAATCATCAATTAGTTCGCTTACATTTGGGTGTCTCTGCAGTTAAACGTAGAATATGCCAATTTCTGCTTAGAAAATTGTCAATTTCGAACCACTGTGCCTTGATTTAATGCTGCCCTGGGCCATATAAATTATGTTGATTTGCATTCGTACTTAAGATTGTCAATGACAGCTGCTTAGGACACACACTTGCTGTTGCAGGCACATTATCTTATCAGTGGGCTCTTGGACCCGAGCGTATATTTATAGACCGGGCAAAGCTCATTACAAGACGCCTGACACTTTACCAGCTGCAACTGCCACAGCCACAGCCTGATCTAGCGCCAGTCGCTGCAGCAGCCTCAGCAGAGGCAGCGGTAGCTCATTAAAAATTGTGCAATTTAAGAGTTGTGCCGGCCTATTTTTAAATGCAAAACTTGCGCGGCCGCACGACAAGACAATCAGGACATGAAAATAATTGAATGCGCCACAGCAGCGGCGGCAGCAGCAGCGGCAACTGCAACATTCATTGCTAAAGATGCCACATGAAGATGACCAATTTGCTAGCTACATGGCAACATGGCAACATGCCACAACCAACAGCCAACAGCAGGCGGCAGGCGGCATGTGGCATGTGGCATACAGCAGGCCAGGCAAAACGATTCGATAAGCAAATGCGGCCAGTTGTAAGTGTGTGTGTGTGTGTGTATATATTTGTGTGTGCCACTAAGTGGCCCATTGTGGCTCATTTTGCAGTTGCAATTTTAAAAACCAGCATTTAATTAAACCACAGCAGGACAGTGCCACAGAGCGGGTGGCAGCAAGCGGCAGGCGTTCAGCTTGCTGTGTGTGTGTGTGATTGTGTGTGTGGATTGGTATGCCATGTTGCATGCTGCATTGCTGCATGCTGAATGATTGTGCATGTTTTGCCATTGACCTGTGTTTGTTAAGAATTATGTTGTGTGTGAGAGTTTTATGGCATTTTTACACAACAAACATAGCCACAGATGCCCAGACAGACAGACGGACAGACAGACAGCTGAAGAGACAGACAGCTGGACAGCCGCACAGTGGGACAGACACACCACACACATGCAGGGAAAATACTTTTCATTTAGTGCTTAAATATGCCATGCAATGGCAGGAAGAGGCACAACCAAAGCCAACGCCACAGCCACAGCCACAGCCACAGCCACAGCCACAGCCACAGCCAAAGGCAGCGGCAGCGGCAGCTACTTAAGGTTTGCGCCGCATTTGATTTAAGTTAAATGTGAGAGAATGCTGTCACTGACAGTTGGCTTAGAGTGCTAGACAGCTGGATACCCTGTAAGCAATTTTCTAAACAGCACAAAAGGCTTAGAAATTGCTGTACTAGAAAACTTTGTATGGCAAATATGCTGTTGTAAGATGACTGACTGCTTCAGGAAGTTAAAAATTTTGAAGATTTTGTTTTTCTCCAGTTTTTTGACTATCTGAAAATATGCACAGAAATTTTCAGGCTGATATGCCTAATATTTCCTTTGATAAAATGCTAAGCTAAAAATTGTGTGATTGTTATTTTTTCTAACAAAAACATTGAAGTGGACTTTCTTGAATTTCAAAGCTTACAATTTCTCCAAATATTGCAAAAACTTAATAAAGATATCAGACAGATAAAAGGACAGACAGGTAGGTAGACAGAGATACAGACAGACAGGTTGTCAGATGGACTGTCAAAGAGAAGGGCAGACAGATGGAAAGTGTTATTGTTCTGAAAATGGGTATTTTCATGGTATTTCGCGTGCGACATCTCGTTTTTTTTATAAAATACCTTGAAAAATATATATTTCCAAAAATCAGACTTCATATAATACATAGCAATTAAGTATCTTTATCATTTATTTTGAAGAAATTTGCTTAAAACCGAGAAAAATGTGTTTACCTTTCAACGAAAATGCCCAAATACACATTTTACACTCAAAATCTCAAAAAATTTTAAATTTTTCTATTGAAAATACTCGTATAATATATCTTATAATATATATATCTAGCTAGGGAAAAAAAATGGTTGAGCTGAACTAATTTTTAGCCTATAAAAAATTTGTGAGCCCACAAAGATTCAAATTAAAAAGCCAAAGCATACCCTATGGCGCCTTAAGAACTTACAGGGTATCAAGATAGAAAGAGGTGTACAAGCAGGACTATAACACATGCTGTGGCATGATTGATAGCAATAATGTTGTCATTGTTAATGTGTGTTTTGCAGCAGCAGCAGCTTTGGCTTTTGCCGTGCCAGCGCCAAACGAAAGACTTAGGCAACAAACTTGGAGGATTTGGCCAAATGCCGAATGTTTTGATGTGGCCAGTCGGCTGCTGTTGCCGCCGTTGCCGCTGTGGCTTTTCATCATTTGTTACAATCAAAGTTGTATATTGTTGTTGTCGTGGTTGTAGTGGTTGTTGTTGCTTCATTAGGCTGCTTTTAGCGTGGCAATGACAAAAGCAGCGGCAACTTTTGGCAACCCGGACTAACTGTAACTGCACCATTAAGCAAATCGGCTTTGAGTTGTTTGTAGAAATTATTTGGCATTAACAATCAAATGTCCGTCTGGGCGCCCGACTGTCAGAATACCCTGCTATTACAGTCAGTTGGCGATGATGGCCATTTGACCTGTTCAATTGAAAGAAAGCTTTTTGGAAAATGTACAATTCTCTGTGCGTAAATTAAGTGAGACTGAGAGATAGTTAAAGAGAGGGAATGAGGCAGAGGGAGAGAGAGAGAGAGAGAGAGAGAGTGGGTGATTGTTAGCCAACAATGCGGGCTAGAGAAGGGGAGAGAGGGGTAGAGAGCGGGAGTGGGGGACGAGCGCCAGTTGTAGCTGTTGTAAGCTTGAATGAATGAGTGTTATTTGTTTAAGTTGGCTTTAACAGCTTGCGTCCGTTGCCGTTAGTTGACCTGGTTAACAGTCTGAGATAAGCGTTAGAATATAGCAACAACAACAGCAACAACAGCAGCGGCAACGGAAATCAAGCACAACAACAGCACGCCGTAGATCTTTGAGAAATGACTGCATAACTCAGTCGCAGTTGCAACCACAGTCTTGGCCAAGTCCAAGTCCAAGTTGCAGCCAAGTTAAAAACAGACAACAGATCAGCCAAGGCGATAGAAATAGTTGTTGTTGTTGTTATTGTTGTTGTTGCTGCTGCAGTTTGAAATGCTTTTCGATTTGAATTGAGCATTTTGTTTTTGCTTTTCAGTCAGCCAAGATTGCTGGTTGTTGTTGGTTGCTGGCTGTTGGTTGTTGCAGCAGCGGCTGCCACAAAGGTCGCCACATAATCCGCAACAGTCATCGCCAAATGCTACGCACGTAACTGCAACAACAACAACAACAACAACAGCAACAAGCCAATGCCAATGCCAATGCCAATGTCTAGGGAATAAGTGGATGAACGCGACTGCCAGGGCTGTCATTAGTCGCATCATCATCATCAGCATTATCATCAGCCTGATCAAGCTGATCATCATGATTTGATCAAGTTTAATGCTAATGCATTTGGCATTTTGTTTGCACAATTCTCGTGATCTCTTGCCCAGCAACAACAACAACTGCAACAACAACAATGTTTGCCGCATGTTAATGACGCACAATTGCAGCACCGACAACATTGAAATATGCAGACATGGATGGCATCGCATCATGCAAAGATTATGGACAGTCCGCAGTCCATGATGAATTGTACCCGTCTGCCTGCCCTCCTGCCTGCCCGCCTGTCTGTCCATCTGACCGCCGTGTCCACCTGATGAGCTGTCCAGCGCAACACAATAGATTCCCATTGGGAGCTCCTTATGCCACAATGACACTTTCAATTTTCATCTTTTCATCTGCGCTGGCTGCAGCCACTTGGGCACACTACATTATTGTCATTTCTGACTAAAAGTCTTTCTTTTACCATATTTATAAGCAAGTTTTTCTTAACGAACCATCCAAAGCAATTATTTTCCATACATTTTTATCGAAGAAATATGCATTTTAATAAAATTTCTCTCGTCTCAACTGTTAGTTCCTAGAATATAGTAAGTAATCAACGATTTCAAAGCAAATACAAAATTTTGCCAAACGTTCTTAATTTTCAGAATTTTATGTAATATTTGAAATGATAAAAAGTTCTTCAATTTTGTTTCTATGGAATCTTAAATATATAATTATCCGATTCGTATCACCGTTCAAAACTTATTACTGACAAGTTCATCGTATTTATCTTATATAAGATATAATATTACGATTTTAGCATAAACAAACTTAATTTTGTGATGATTTTTTCTAAGGATGTCGTTGGATTTATATGACTGATCTTTATAAAAATATGTGAAGCCCACTGAAATTTTCTTCTTTTATTTCATCCCCATGGGATTGATTCTATATCAGATAATATAATAATAGTCCAATTTGAATGACATAAATCAGATTTTAGATGAAATTCGCTCAAATTTACAGGCACTAAAGTTTATAACAATAACCAACGCATGTGAACAGTAACGCAATCAAGAAGTATATATTGAAAGGATTATTACAACCTATAAGAACGCAACACAGTCGTCATATCTATCAATATCTATAGAACAAGTTACCACTCAATAGCTTTAAAATTGAAGCAGAAAACCAACAGTTAAATGTTCTACCATAAAAAATATCAGCTATCGATAAATTTATTACTTGTCTAGTTCCCACACGTTTCGAAAGTACCATCACACGCAATTAACAAAGCCCACAATTCCACAGTAATCGATTAACATGCAGCGTTATCGCAGCGACAACAACAACATTTATGGCCAGATTAAGCGATAAATCGACGCCGTGCGCCAGAAGCCCCCCGATTTGGCCCAGTTGCCGGTGGCCGGTGACAGGTGTTTGGAGCTAAAAGCTAACGACGATTGATTGTTATGGGAAAGTGCGTTGGTTGGGAAAGTGTTGATGCCGCTGCTGCAACTGTGCTCTTTCTCTTTTTATTGACAGCCCGTTGCAAGTTGCCAGTTGCCAGTTGGAAGTTGGAAGTTGGAAGTTGCATCGACAAGGCAAGCGCTTAAAGCGGTCACATCACAACGAAGTGGGCCAAGTTCTGTGCCGGCATTGCCAGGTCCCACACTCATACACACACACGGACACACACACATGGGGCAAGAGATGTTGTCAAAAGTTTTCGATGGAACCAGTGCCATGCAAATTCTCGGTCTTTGAGTTTCTCAAGTGCTTTTGTGGGTCAGCCCGGCCGAGCAGGCTCAGGGGGCACTGGGGGACTCGCCTTGGGGTTTGGGGGAGTTTTTTTTCGGGCGGCTCATTTGCCATCTGTGGCCAAATCAAACCAGTTTTAAATGTGTCCGCATGCAACATGCAACGCACGGGCCTCTCACCTCTCTCTCACTCGCACACGCTCTCTTCCTCTTTCTCGCGACTGACTTGACTCTTGGGCAAATGAGTTTTTGCGGTCAGCTCTTGGCTTGCAGTCGGTTATCGATAAATTTTTATTAGTGCTAACTTGTGGTTAGCGGTTCGTTAAATTTCTGCACTCTGAAATTTGCAGTGTGTATATCGATAAGTGTGACGATAAATTGTAATCGATAAATTTATTGTGGGGCTTAAATAGACTATTATTTTGATAATAAGCTTGGGCTGTGTTTGGTTTTTTTTTACCATCGATATTTATTTGTGATCTTAAACATGTGCTATGATGAAGTCATTCGATTATTTTGATTGGTGCTTGATTTTGTATCGATACAGTCGAACTTCTCTATAGTGAACTTCAATACAATGAAGCTCTTCCTATTATGAAGTGATTTCAAACAAACAACTTTTTCGTTCCTATTTTATTGTATATAAGTATAATTTCTTTTTTAATGAAGTTTCTATATAATGAAGTGATTTTCTGGTTCCGTCAAGATTCATTATAGGGAAGTTCGACTGTATTTCGATGAAGTTAGGTAAATTGAAAGATGAGTAAATTTTGTTGTTAATCGAATGTTTTTCTTATTAGTTCCTCAAATTGTTATCGATTGTTTGACTTCATAGTAGCAGTTTGTTCAGTAAACTTAAGCATTTGGTAAAATAATACAAAATATATATAAGTTTCAAATTGTATCGTTAACTTGTGTGCTATAGTTATCGATATAATGCTCTCATATTTTGCTTTACTTCATAGTTTACCTTCACATGAGCAATTTATGGGGTAAATTTTAACATATTGTAAAATAATTCAAAATATTCCAAATAGGTTTCATAATATATCGATAACTTTTCTTAGGCTAAAAATATAAATAGCAACCCTCGTAGTAAGGCAAGCAAGCAGATTAGAATTTGAGAGAATTGTAGGCTTTTTAAGGAATGTTTTAGAACGATGACGGTAATGTTAGATTGCGCTTCAGTTGTATGAAATCGAAGAACGAAGGTCTATATTATTGAGCTTGTAATTCCTGACAATGTAGCCCAATTTCGTTCTTTTTTTTAGCACTTTTCCTTGACCCGACAAGGCTAGTTCCCAAAATAATACCCGCCCCATTTAGCCTATTTTTCCTGCTATTTTCCAATTCCATTTCATACCAATTAGTTTGAACCAATTGGGTTCAGTTAATTTGTGCAGTTATTTCCCAAGCGTTGCCCCCCCGCTGCGATCGTTTGGTATTTTGCTCTGATTTTCACTGCGTGAAATTTCTTTTGGTTTTCTTTTCTGTTTTTCTTTTTTTCAACTCTAATTGCCAAGAGGTTATTTCTCTTTTTGTTTTCCTGTTGTAAATTTGTCGCTTGTTTTCTTTTGTTGTTGTCGTTGTTGCTGTTGTTGTTGTTGTTCTTAATGTAGAGCAAGGCAATATATTAAAGCTCTATGGCCGTCTCGCTCTCATTTGCGTGCCAGCTATCTCTGTTGCACAATGCGACGTGCTCCGTCAAAAGGTTTTTGTCTTTGTCATTTATTGAATACTTTTCTAATGCTTGAGAACTTTTCATTTTCATTTTCATGGGCCAAACTTGTTGTTGTAGTTCTTGTTGTTATTGTTGTTGTACATTTATAATGCGCACGACCTAAGACAATTTCTGGTCCCACTCTGGCACTCTGACAGTCTGACAGTCTGGCACTCTGGCACTCTGACAGTCTGGCAACACGGACGCTGTGTACCAATTTCTACTTCGTAGTCTTCTCATTCACATGCCACTCAGGCAGTGGGTCTATGGGGGGCTGTGCGGTGGCGGAGGCGCGGGCGTTGGGGACTTGCTGCACTGTTTGACAGTGGCAAAAACATTGTACCGCATCGTGGCCATAAAATACATTGGCATGCCAACAACATGCCGCCTGCCCCAGCCGATGTCATATCTTTTCGCCCGCCGTCGCCCACCTCCGCCCAGCTCCAAGTCTATTTAGCACTTGGTTAGCTGCTGCTGCTGCTGCTGCTGTTCCTCCTGTGTTGACAATTGCCAACTTTTTCCAACCCAACCACATATTCGCGTACATGTTCCAAATGTTGTCCGTCTGTCCGTCCGACCTCCTGCCTGTCCGTCTGTCCGTCTGTCGGTCCGTACATTTGCTGTTTCGTGCAAACGTGCTCGACATGCACAGAATTCAATAAATAAAATGATTTCGGTGAAAGCGAAGCAAAGCCAAAGCATAGAACCAGCCAAAAATATCAAAAAATCCCAGTCTTCAACCTTTTAATACACTTATTGTAGAAAATGGTATATAGACTATTCAATAGATCAAAGAAAATTGTATTTTGTTATGACTCTTGACACAGAATATATGGTTTTGTCAATATTTGCCATGCCTTTACATCTATTGAGTTTAAATTTAATACATCTTTCCATTTGTTTATTATGTAATGATCCTACAAGTTTCAAAAGAATTTCCATGTAAACACAGAAGTTATGCAGTATTTAAAAAATGGTCTACACACTTCAACTACTGTGCGTTTTAGCTTATATCCTTCAGATAGATCGGCAGGGCCTATTTGGCTGAACTTAGTGAAAAAATCGAGCAATTCGGATGAATACATTATTCATCTGCCATACAACTTAAAATCGGACTTGTGTGTATATTCTATGCCTTTAATGGTATTGATCTTAAATTAAGAACATTTTTGCCATTGTTAAATATCCAACCATTCTCTAAGTTTCAAAAGAAACGGCTCATAAGCACGGAGTTTAAGCATCATTAACAATCATGGTCTATATACTCTATGTACTCTGCATTTTAAGCTTTTAGCTTTCCAAATTTCGGTCGGGCTTTCTTTATTGAGTTTAGTGAATAGGCATGGTCGGAACTAAGTGGCTTGGATAACTATATGATAGTGCTAAAACTCGACTTAATCCATATATTCTATATCTTAAAACCTATTGATTTAATATTGGGAAATTTATTATATTTGCTGCATACCTATAAATTCAACAAGTTTCAAGAGAATCGCTTTATAAGCACGGAAGTTAGGCATCACACTTTAGCTTCTTCTCCTTATAGCTTATATCTTTTCGCAGATCACTGTGTTCTCTAGGGTATACTTTGTTCCTTGACTCAAAACTCTTCAACAAAAAGAGCATTAAATCTTCGTTGAGCCATTGCACATCTTTTCTCACTTGTGAATTATTATTTTTATTTACTTTTGAAGAAGTCACAACTGAAATCGTGTTGGCCAAAACTACATGCTAACCGCCCCTTCCTCCTGCCCTCCCATTACCGAAAAGTGTCTGTTTTCAACCATTATTTATAGCATAGTTTAGCATCTTGTTTAATTTCCCATGCTTTCTTCTCGCGGGCCTTTGCCCCGAGGCGACAGAAGTCCATCAACAACCTCAACGAATCGCATCAATTTCATTGAAAACGAAATGAACAAGCCTCGAGCATAATAAATAACTTAAGAGTTCGCATCGGACATCGGGCATTATAAATTATAAATTCATTTCTTCTTCAGTTTGTTTTCTATATTTACCTTTTTTTCTTTATTTATTTCTGCACAAAATTTGCTTTCGTTATGCTCGAATCTGAAAGTAAAAGCCAAAACAAAAAGAGTTAAGAGTTGTTGTTAAGTTGTTGAACAGGTTAATCAGAAAATTGACAGTAAAAAAATATAACAATTGGCATGAGTTGATGATGCCTTTTGAGGGCAGTAAACAGCTTAAATGATTTTTGATGATAATCTGCCTTAATGTGGTCCCATTGAGGGCAGATCTGCAGATATTAAGGGGTTTTAATTCAACGGGCTTTTTGTTAAGGGAATTGAGTTAAAATTTGTTGGGCAATTTTTAAGCTTTTAGCCTGCTTTTTTTAATAATTTTTTTTTATTACTTTCCAAAGTAATTTTCAAGATTTTCAATCTTTTCATCAAGCTCATTTTTCTACGTTTTAACGCTTATTTCATACAATAATTTGAACTGATATGCTCATATGTATCTTTTTGAGATCTTTGTTTCTTGAGAAACTAGTTTGTCTAATAATTGAATAAATTTAGTAGATGTTCTCACAACCCACTTTCACTTCTGACGTAGTTCTTTATAGGCAGTTGAATTTTTTCCCAACTGATAGGAAACTATATCAGATCTAACTTTAGCTAAGACTGAAGCTGAACCTCATACTGATTCTCAGTATTATATTAAAATTAACCTAACTTATTATTATTTCTAGTGCCAGACTATAAATATTCTTGATCTCATCAAACGGAAAGACTTTCGAAAATAATATTATTATTCCCATTTTGTGGATATAAACCTTCAAACCAGTTTCAAGTGTCAACAAATAAAAGATATGCTATCGAGTTCTACTGAAACTTATCGATCCGTTTTTGAAGTGTTCACTTTTTCAATCTTTTCAAATTTTCATGTTAAAGTGTTACCCATCAAACGATAATTCATATCAGGTAAGCTGTGCAGTTGCAAAGAAAAGTGCTACCCATTTTTCGGTATAACTTCTAAAAGTGTTTTAGATGAAGTACAAATTCGATTAGACTTGGCTGCAAATTAGCCAAGTAGACCTACTAGTTGTTTATGCAGCTACTCATCTGGCTGGCAGTTCTATTGAAACCCCAATGCTATTCAGAAAAAATAGAGCCCAGTTCAAACACTTCTACAGACCCTCCTGTGGGTCCCTCCCCACAAGCTGCTTCCTTTCATTGTAAGCAGTTGTTTTTTGCCTTTTCATACCCAATTCAATTGAAGTCGTTGCTTTAACTAGTCTAATGCTGGCACCCATCTTGCGCGCACAGCTAGCCAGCCCGGCGATACCCTCTAATATTATATGTCATAATAATAATGCTGGATTCTTTATGGCTGCCAAGTGCACAAGCGCTCTACGGCAGGCTAAACACAGCTTTGGCTTAGCTACGGACTTGGCTCTGGACATGCTATGGGCTGGGGGTACCACTGGGGTCTTTGAGAGACAGGCTGAGGCCAGGCCAGGCCAGGCTCATAAACATCAATTGCTATACGAACTAATATTATATGTCATAAAAAATGAAACAAGTACAAGCTCCGGCATTTTGATAGATGATATCGCAATATTTTAAGCCGGCGCGTTTGTCGCTTAAGTCTTTTGTTTTTTCATTCTGCTTGAGCTTGTTGTTGTTGTTGGAGTGGCGGCTTCTTCAGTTTTTAATATGAACATAAAATGTTAAAGCTACAGCAAATTGGCGTAATAAAAGCATAAGCATGAAATGAAGTCAAAAGCCCGCATCCCAGGCTCTATGTCTGGTTAGACGTTAGACCCGGGGCACAGCTGCTGCTGCCGTTGCTGCCACAGAGAGAGTCCAACTTGTTGTAACATATTATGAGCGGCATATCGCGTCGCGTCGGTGTTTGTGCTAAATTACCGTTACTTAATGACACACGACACGTAGCAGAACAGCAGCAGCAGCAGCAGCAGCAGCAGCAGCAACATTTGCTAGGGGTTGGCAACGCCACTCCAGGGGCAACAGCGGCGCGCTTCAAACGTGTCACAGACCCCAGCCATGAGATAAGCCACAAAACTTAGAAAACTTGAGGCAACTCTAAGCTGCAGCTGATACTTGAACAGAATCATAATGTGCCTGGCTGTGGCAGCGGCAGCGGCTGCTGCTTTTGTGCATAGTGAAAGTTAATTGAATCGAGCAGGCTTCAGGCGGGCAGTCAGACAGACAGACAGACAGACTGACAGACGGGCAGGCAGGCAGTCAGTCTAATGATCTTTATAGAGCCAGCAGCTTGCTGTGCTCTGACTCCATTAACTCCAGCCCAAGTTGAGCTGATGAGTTGCCATCAAGTAATTGCTACACATTCAGTGCATAGCTGGGCAAACTATCGATAACTGTCGCAGGCAATAATTTTGACCTTAGAGCAGGAGCGTGCTCGAGGGAAACAACTTGGAACACGAAAAGAACAAGACAGGATATCTCTTGATACATTAGGTATAATTTACTGAAAATTTGCTACATTATGTTTGGTTGGTTTAGCGATTGAATTGCTATGGTACTTAAGAGCAGAAAAGAACATAAAGAGCAAAGTTTCGCATCTTTTAAATTTCTGCTGAAATATTCAAGATTTTATGCTCTTCTAATGAAATGAAACTGATACTTAAGCTAAGATCTATATTATTATTATCCTTTATCATCTTAAGGGAACTTTCGAGTTGGAGTAAGAACGTAAACAAGATCACGCACTCGCTTTTCAGTTTCTGCTAAAATCTAAGAAATAACAAACTGAAAATTTGACAAAATATGCTTGGTTAGTTAAGCAATTGATCTTCTAAAGCGGTTTGCCAACTTAAGCTATGATCTATAATATAGAGAAAACTTATAAATTTGTAATAATATTGTAGCACGTTCGTCGTTCCGCCTGTTTTAGCTGAACTGCTGCCACAGCTGTGCTCTATTCTTTTCTTTCTTCTAACGGCGCATTTAGTTATATATTTATATATAATATAATGTATACATATATATATATATAAGGCATAGCAGCTCAAAACATAACAATCTTCAACGCATAATCAACTTGAGCCATCTAACAGCAGGCAACATTTTCATGGAAAATTTTCTATGAAAATCTCAAACCGTATTGCGTTCGTTGCGCATAAATTGTTAACTCGAGGCCCACAGCTGCCCTAGAGCCAAAGAGCACTTTGCAACTCTTTTATAATAAACAAAAAACAAAAAAATACAACAAAAGCAAAGAAAAGAGCACAAAAAATTGTTATGCATGGCAATTTTCCATTTTGAGGCCTCTGCCTGGGCCACTGCCTGGGTTTGGGCCACTGCCTGGGCCTGGGCCTCCGCCTGGGCTTCTGCCGCAGTGTTTTAATGCCATGAATTACATTTTTGTGGCGGCCAAAGTAGAATCCGAGTCGAGTCGACTCGAAATCATCCTCAAAACTGGCGAGCTCCATTGTTGTAATGTCGGGGCGGCAGTTTCTTTTTTTCTATTTTGTTTTTGTGTTTTGTCGGGAGAACTAAAAGTGAAATATTTTAAACACCATGATGATATCTAAGGCCCCAAAAGGTTTCGCTTTGTGGCAAGTTGCTGCCTGGTGTTGCAGTGTCAGCTTTTGCATCTGTAAACAGAGCGAAACGCTGCCAAAACACACACGTGTGCCCCAGCGGTGGCAGTGGCAGTGGCAGTGGCACGTTGCAAGTTGCAAGTTGCAAGTTGCAAGTTGGGCGTGTTTGCCCACCGAGAAGATTTGCATAGTTTTGCTGCTGCTGCTGCTGCTGCTGCTGCTGCCTCCGACTCTAACGGGGCCCAACCTTTGCGACCCAAAAGTATTTGGTTACCCTAGCACAACGTATGTATGCAAATTCTTCTTCTAGCAAATTCATGGGACAGCGCCCAACGGATATGGACTATGCGGTTATTACCATTTATAGCATTCCGATTTGGCTATGGAACCAAACAAATGCCCATTGGCAACTCTCTGGAACACAAATTCTGTTAAAAATTCAAAAAACAACACACCGAGTCGAGTGATTTGTGTCAGAGCTCGAGTTTTTTGGTATAGGGAAAATTCCTAATTTATTTGTTGAAATTTTGCAGAAAATCAAAGATCTAGAAGCCTTATGAAATTTGTCTTAAAACCCTGTTGTTTTACGGGAAATTTCCACTTAAGACGATTCTAATAAATCGAGCAGTTTATTAAAATATGTTTTGTGTTATGTTCAACCTGCTTTTCAGTTTCTTTAAGCTGGAATTTTCTTTGGAAGATCTAACCCTGAGATATTGGTAATTTGCCTATGGAATTCTTTTAAGATTGAATTCGAAATTGGAAATTTTTCGAAGCTGTATTAATGTTTTTAAACAAAACTCCAGCTCAACTCTTAGAGCTTCAGCTAAAACCACTTGGACACTTGCTAAACCCAGGCCCGCTTCATTTTATAACAAACTCAAACTAATAGAAGCCAAGATAATGTTAAGCCCATATAAAACCCACTCCTCACATCGCCATACCCTCGTATTACTACTCCTCTTTTTTTCGAGCCATTTATTGATGGCAATGTCCAGATTTAATGTATGCCCTTTTAATCAATAGTTTCGACTAGACTAGTTCCATGTTGTCTGTGCTTAAAGTCCCAAGTTTTCTTTTTTATAAACATTAAACTTGGCATTCTTTCGATACATATTTAGTTTGGTCTTTCCTATCGCTTGTTGTGCTCGTGTTAAACAGCCTGGGCAGCCCCTTTTGGGCCACATGGGCACTGGGAAACCTTGTTGTTGTTCTTGGTTGTTGCTTTGGTGTCTTGTTGCAGCCACCAGAGCAGACACACAGATACAGTGGCACCGGGACACAGGAGGCAGGAGGCTGGAGGCAGGAGGCAGGAGGCAGCAACATCCTTGTAGCCCAGCCGATTGGCAGGAGCAACAGCAACTCGACACTGTAGACCAAATGGTTCACCATTATCCAAATGGCTGACATGCAACGACATTGATGATGTAGTTTTCCACCTACCCAACTCCCCAAACGCCCTGCTCCCAGCCAACCCATGCTCTAGGTTCTCCAAGTTCTCCAGGTTCTCCTGGTTCTGCCGGTCTTGTTGCTCTTGTGTTTTGGACTGTTCTAATTGCTGTTTGCTTCGTGTTTTAGCTCGTTCGTTTCGGGATTTGGTTTTGGGGATTTGGCTTTTGCGTGTGTATCTGTGTGTATGTGATTGTGTGTGTATCTGTGTGTGTGTGTGTCTGTCGCTGGGGTGTTTAACTGCGATTTGAGTCACGTTTCATTACTCGTGATGCCAGACAGTAATCACTTGATTTTCTAGCCATTTGCCGTCCTGTTTTTTTGGTGTTGCGCTACAAACACGAAGCCAATGGCAATGCCAATGCCAGCGAGTTGCAGTCACGTCCCGGTCGAGGCAACAACAACACCAACAACACCAACAACAACAACAACACAGCTACCAGCTACCATTCTGCGTATCTGGCCAAAATGGCACAAAAGCACAAGCTTGTTAGGCAGAACGAGACAAAACTAGACATAAATTGGCACAGTGGGCACAGGGAAATTAGAAAACCAAGTTAGAATCCCATGGTAGAGGAATGGTATAATAATTTTCCTAAAATGTGGTATATTAGGAGCATTGAGAGGTGTTATTTTTAACAATATCTTCAGTTTTATATACTATACATTTTGGTTTATCATAAAGATATCCCAAATATTTTATGTGTTTTTGTTTTTCTCAAGGCGTACAGTATTATAATTTTGTTAAAATGTGGTCAACATTTTGAAGGTTGTTATACAACACTTAACATAAAAGTTTCGACTTTCTTTTCAAAAAGAAGTTTTACATACTAAGACTATCCAGGGGGAGCATGTGCCTAGGAATACCCAAACGAAAATCCACCCCATCAATACCATTTTATGCTGAAAATATTATATTCTATATCAAAAAATATTATAAATAAATATAAATATATGAAGCTAAGCAAGTTTGTCGCCTAAGTCTTTTGTTTTGCAGTATAGCCATTGGCACTGTGATAATATGCACTATAGCATTTGACGATAGTTTCTATAAATTTTAGGCAAATGACTTACTGGAAATTTAATAACTTTATATCAAGCACTTTCTAGACATTTTGTAGATATATCATAAAGTCTATTGTCTCGAAACGAACAATATTTTGTGTTGTTTAGGTAAAGGTTTTTCAGACTAAAACTTGCTTGAATTATGAAAGCTAAGTTATATACTACATATCTATCTGATGCAATTATGTGACTATATGTTATATACACTAATTATATACCAATTTTTAACCTTCTAACCTAACATATAACTCCGTTTTGAATGAAATATGACACTTTTAAACAATCTTTTTTGTCAAATTTTTTTGCAATAGATTTTCAAGCTATATGTAATATAATGATATAATGATCTAGGATATTTACTGATCATAGCTATAAGTTATGTAAGTCTGTAATATATAACATTATAGAGCAATAACTTCAATCCAAGCTTATAAGCTGAAAAAGCTTAGTTCAAAACTTTCTAAATAGACGCATTTCCTCGAACCCAAAACTAAAGAAAATGCCACTCAAAGTGACTTTACTGTACCCAGTTTTTGCCTCGGCCCTGAATAGAAATTCTAATTTTCTCCAGTTGTTGTTGTTATTGTTGCTTTTTTATGCTTTGATCTCGTGACGCTTGTCATTGCGGTCGAAGCAGCGGCCGATCTTCATTTGCGCCACGAACTGGCGCTGTGTGGTGCAACAGCTAGCACCACCAACCGCCCAGCCCCCACATCCCCGCCAACCTGAACATCCATCCATAGTTGGTCCAGTCCAGTCCCAGTCCCAGTCCCAGCACCCAGCATGATAATCAATTAACCTTGGTCAAATGGACAGTCGCCGAAGCGCAGCTGTGGCTTGTGTTGCAAGTTGCAACTTCAACAAAATTTAGCTATTGGAAGATAGATGATATCGACACGGCTTGGACGCTGCTGATGAGAGTGCGATGAATTTTCACTTGGATTCTACTGCATTGTTTTTTCCTAGACCCGATTGCGGTTTAGCTTGATTTCTTCCCGTCTTTTCTTTTGCAATTTTGCTGTGCGGTTAACCGCAGCTAAGTGTAGGAAAATCTAACAGAAATGCGATAGTTCTATTTTCTTGTTGTTCTTCCTATAGTTAGTTATGCAGTTAGTTATGATTTTTTCTTTATTCTCAGGCCATCAGCAGGCATATCTATGGCATATCAAGTCTTGGGAGAAATCCGAATGAACTCTTTTTCCATGCGATCTTGCGGTTAATTAGCTCAAATTTCAGATCACTTAACAAAACCGCAGACAAAAAAGGTCTCGGGCATTCCGAACAGGTCATTAAATTCATAAATTGGAAAGCTTGACCAATGGGTGGGTGTAGCCAGAGGGCGTGGCTGCTGTTTGCTGGACAAAAATATTGTTGCGTGTGAGCCGAAAATGTTGTGTTAAAAAGTGAAAATGGAAAACTAGGAAAATGAAAAAATGTGGGCTTTTGGAAGTTAAAATCTTAAGTTTTGGAGTTAAATGGAAGGCGGAAATACTTGTGGCAAATTGGTAGGGGGTGTTGAGTCTATCTGCCAGTCAGCTTGCCCCTGCTGTTGGGCTGCTTAAGAACGACAAATTTTGTAGAGTTTTCCAATGGAGAGGCTTGTGATTATTGGTCTAAGTTTATAAAAAGATAGATAGATAGATATTTTCAAAA
Source organism: Phorticella flavipennis (assembly GCA_037040045.1). NCBI lineage: Eukaryota > Metazoa > Arthropoda > Insecta > Diptera > Drosophilidae > Phorticella > Phorticella flavipennis. The sequence goes on from JBANCY010000094.1 coordinate 46,925, forward strand.
TGTGCAAAACTGAATGCATCTGAGCCTTTTGGGAAAAACTTTTCGCCTGTGGCATACCATTATGAGGGGCAGAAATCGTGGAATTCGGGAATTTATTAAAGTTTTTTAAAAATTACCAAAGCAAATCTGACGAAAATTGTCTCACTTATCCCACATACTGTTTTCTATCAGTCGTAGTATAAAGCTCTTATAGATTCCCAAACACATAGCTTTGGTAGAAGTTCGAAAAAAGTTAGCATGGATCATTATGATGCTGAAAAATGAGAGAAGCTCTTGTCTTATGCATAAAGTTGCAAGTAGAAGCAGTACATTCATCTTCCCCGAAATTCAAGAAACTATATACTGTGCAAACTGTCAAAATATCTTTGAATATGCTCGGTTTCTTTGGCATCATCAAAAGCACTACCAAAACTCAGCCAAATCACGTTGATGACTTTGAAATTCTTTCGAGAAATATGCTAATTATATTTCGTTGATTTTATTCTATATCAATTTTGAAATTTCAGAGCTTTGGTATGGTATTTTGGGAAGCCACAACGGTATCTTTATCTGCAGCACGTACAAAAGATTTGTTTTTTCTTTTTTTTGGTTTTTAGGGAAAGGCGACAGCAGCTGTGTGGCCTAAGTAGGTTAATTTTGACCGGTTTGTGGCTGCCTCAAGATGCATCGGCCAAACGGCATTTGGCTAACAACTGTTGCTGCAGCTTGTTGCTGCCGCTTGTCGCTGCAACCGGCTGATTGACTTGAGCTGCCTTATTAACCGGACCCGGGCATTTCGCTTCATTTCGTTTTAATGAAGCAACAAAGCCAACAAAAGGCCACAAAACAGCAAAACAACAAAACAACTTTTGCAGCTAACGATGCAAATGTCAATGTTACGATTGTCGCCCCAAACTAGCCCCACCCCCTGCCGCTCAAAAACAGCCCCCCTTCTTGGTCTAACACCGTCCCTGACATTGAATTTTCTATCATTGTTCGTTCATCTCGTTAATGCCAAACTGGCAGCACTATGGGCCACCAGGCAACATGCAACACATCCACATATACCATTCCATACCATACCATATCAAATACAAAAAAGTTAGAGTACATAAGTTCGTCTATATGCAAATTAGATGCCGGCTTGTCTAAAGCCATATATTGGCATCTGCTGTCAGCACTGCAAAAATTGACTTTGAGCTGACTTCTCAGCTGCATGTTCCTTATACGCGGTTTCGATCGATGCGTTCTTGTTCCCAACGTGATATAATGTCAACAATTTTGTTACAATTTCGCCTAACGGAAATGCACCACCAACCATATACGGTCACACTGTACGCTTTGCTTTTTAGAAATTGATTTGATTTCTCATAATAATTTCTTGGTCTGGTAGTCATAGAACATTCTTAAAAAGAAGCCTCGAAGCAATGAAATATACTATAGGTATATCGGTGGTATGCAACATCGTTTATAAGCAAACACTATCATCACTTGCAAGAAAATTAAAGCATTTTAGCCTGAAAGTGCTAAAAGTACATTTATTATAAATTTATAAATTTTCATATAACCGATCATATACTGAAATGCTGCTTAATTGTAAACAAATTGATTATCGGTGTGTTTTCTTCAGAGACAGCATTTTAATATAGTAATTTTCGCTCGCTTGCAAAAATTGTATTATTTTAATATATTTTTTCAAATTTGCATATAAGCAATATATACTGCATAAGTCCAACATGTCTCCATTAAGCCAAATATGAATATAAGTTGTTAAAAATTGTTTCTTTTATTGGCTTCAATTAATTGAATCCATAAATCGCATTCATAATTTTAAAGATTTACAGCATTTATTGTTTATATGCAAAATCGCCTATAAGCAAAGATTATCACTTAAAAAAATTAAAGTTTAGTAAATTTTTTGTTCACAATTCTGGAAATATAGCGAGTTTATTGCATCTTTGTAAATTTGCATATAACCGATCATATGCTAAAAAGCTGTGATATATTTTTACTTGCTGTCAAAAACTGCGAACCCCATGCTCCACTGCCCAATTCCAAGAACCTCGCCCCTAAATTTCATGCTAACTGCCCATAAGTCCATATTTAAGGCTTGATTCTCTTACATGCAAATTTTAATGTCTACATTAATGCCAACTGTTAATGTTAATGCTATGTTAATGCTTAATTAATAATTCCATTTGATCCTGGCACAGCTGCTGCACCATTTTGGGCTCTTTGGGCAGGGCACATGAAAATGTTGCGCCCAAAATTGGTCAATTGAAGGCAATTTCATTGCGGCCAAAAGGCCCAAACTTAGCTCCAGCTCAAGACAATAGCCTGTGGTGGGTGTTTTGTGAGGAGCAAGCGGGGCGGGTTCTATATGAATCTGGTTAGCCGTAGCCAGGCTGCTATTGGCGTGAAAGTTGGGGCCAACAGCCATCGATCAATTGATTCTAAATCGATGCGATAACAACCAGAGCCAAGCCAAGCAGAGCCAAGCCAAGCCAAGCCATGCCAAGTCAACCAAATTTAGCAATTTAGCCATAAATGAAAGACCAAATTGCCAGTTGGCCAGTTGGCGAGTTGGTTGGTAGCCAGCCGTTGGTCAATGCCTGACGGCACACTGACTGGCAGTTTAAGGCTCATTAAAAACGCCCCAAATGCACCCGCTATGGCAGTGACTACAACAACAACAACTTCTATTTGCAACAACTGCAACAACTGCAACTTCCATCTGCAACATCAGCTTTAGCTTCAGCTTCAATTCTGTCTTTAACAACTTTAGCTCTTTCTTCGGCTTTATGGTAGCTGCTGCAGTTGCTCCAGCTTCAACTCTAGCTCCAACTCCTAGCTCCAGCTCCAGCTCCAGCTCCGGCTCTGGCTTTGGCAGATACGTTCAGCCGACGTCTGTTGGCTTCATTATTGAAATATGCTCATAAAATATGAGAAATAATTGCAATTATTGGTACGGGGCTTTTAACAAGCTGCAAAACGCTTCAAAAGCCGCCTGAAGGCAGCATTTGCACTGCAAAAAATAACCAACTGCTTTGGGCGCAAAATTATAAATTTTAACATAAAATATAGTCATAATTTCTCTATATGCATTTGTCTAGCTGCAGGAAGAGTTAGAGTTATGACTGCAATCTGATCTACACTGCAAAAAATATAATCGTTTATAAGCAAATTGTCTGCAATACAATTTCTCCTGCCATTGTAAATTGCTTGAATATATTTATATATTTTTTCAGTTCAATATAATATTGAGAATATTTAGAAACTATACTAATCGCTTATATGCAAGTCATGTTTTTCTTATCATCTTTAGTGCAATTAATGCTGCTGCCATTGTAAATAGTATGAATACATTTTTTAATTTTTCCCACATGATTTTATGTTATGTCACTGACAATATCCAAATCTACAAGAATCGCTTGTATGCAAATCATGTTTTTCTAAAAAGATATATTTTTTATAGCTAACAACTTTAAAAAAATGTATAAAATTATATTTTAAATAATTTTTCACTAAAATTTGTATGATCGTTTGTATGCAAATCATGTTTCTGCAAAGAAATTTTTTGCATTTAACAATTGTAAAAAAAATGTATACAATTTCTACATTAACTAATTTGTGGACTAAAATTTTAATGATCGCTTGTATGCAAATCATGTGCTAATAAGCAATCATAAATTTGCAAATGTTATTGTTTTCATGCAATAAATTTGCTTATAAGCAATAGATTGTACTATAAATTTATAATTTGTAAGGGTTTCATGTTGTAGTTTTTAAGCAAATGTTGTTTATTTGCAAACAAATCAATTCGCTTATAAGCAAAAATTTGTATAAAAGACACTTGAAATTTTGGCTTGTAAAAATCAGTAAGAACTTGTTTGCTTAAATGACATATTTGCTTATAAACGATCAAATGTGTGGAGAAATGAATGTGTGACTTCTAAGCTGAGTAACTTGAAGATTTCGCCCAGTGTGCGGCATTTTAAGTGCTTTAGTGGCTGAATGCAACCATTTGTGGCACATAAGCGCCCACGCGGCCGCCTAACCAAATGCTCAGCCTCTAAAGGAGTTGCTCTATCTGTGCACGGTGCCAGCTGCTGGGAGCCGGGTGCCCAGTGTCCAGTGCCCAGTGCCCAGTGCCCGGTGGATGTGGCCCAGACCACGGTCCATGGCATTTGTTGTGCATGTATTTGCATTTTTCATTTTTCAGCGCGCCATATTAAAAAGACGCCTTGGAACGCAGCAGAGCGGCGACTGCATGAGGATGTGGATGGGGATGGGGATTTGGTGGTGCTGGTGGTGGTGCATGTGAAATGCTTGGGCTGTTGCATTGGTTTAGTTTGTTTGTCAGACTCATTTGAATGCAGTCGCTATTTATGTTTTATGCTAAAGGAGGGCCAAGAGATAACACGCAACACGGCAACGCGGCAACACGGCAACACGGCAACTGGGCACAAGGGGCAACTGGCGACAACACCAAATGGATCTCATCTCTCGTTCTCAGTTCTCAGTTTCCCAGTTTATCCAGTTAAGGCAATGGCAAACGAGGCTACTGCCTTCTGTTCTGTCTGTCCGTCTGTCGGTCTGTCTGTCTGTTGGATTGGCCATTTAACATTTTGTTTTGTTTGTTGGCCGTCTCAAATCTTTGAGCCAACTCTCGCCTGGCGGCCTTTTAAGGTGCACTAACTGTCCACACAACACACACACACACACACACACACACATACATATATGCAAATGGACGCGGAGCCCAGCCTAAGGAGCAGTACCTGACCCTGCCACTGACCCACAGAAAGAACCGTAGTTGGAGTTGCAGTTGCAGACGTACCCAAGTGTTGAATGATTCGTTGATCAGACGATCAGACGAGGTTCATAAATCAATTGTCCCGCAAAACCAACCCACTAACCAACCAACCAACCAATAGACCAGCTGACTGACTGACTGACTGCTTGACTGACTGACTGACTGCCTGCCTGATTGACAACCAGTTGAACTTTAGGTGAACTTTCTGTCATTAAAAAATTTTCTAATCAAATTGTTAAGGCAAATGAATTACATGTTCTGAAACTGCCTATTATGATATAAGTCTGGAAAAACCTAAGGATTGGCCTTTAGGAACTGCAATTTGAACAATTTGATAACTTATTTGACAGCTTTCAAATGCCTCTGCTATAATCAAGGTTGTGGCAAACCAGGTTAAGAAATCCAACCAATAGATACTCCCTGGGCATATATGTTGGAAAAGAAAAACTATACACTTTTCTATACTCTTTGCGAACAACACGGTATATTCACTTTGTGCTGATGTTTGTGACTTTGGAGGGAGCCAGATCAGGATATAGGAAAGGAAACTCTTTTGGAAATAGCCGTTCTTCTGATCCCATCTGTGTGCCTTTTTCTACTACCTTGGTCTATTGTTAGATCCAATGTGAATAATATAGTTCTACAAGTGCGAATTCAGCCCAGGGTTGTGCTCATTCGAGATTTTTTCAGAATATGATTAAGATTATGTTTTTAATGAGCTTGTAAACAGAGCTCGTGGGGTCAAGTCCAGCTTGAGTCTTCATGGTTTTGAGCATAGAAGTCGGTACGAAGACAAAGAACTTCTATATACGATCCATTTGGGCTGAGTTTTTCCAAAATTTTATGAGAAATGAGCAGGTATTATAGTTTCGCGGGTTCAACTTCCGCTTGGATTCACAATTTTCAAAATGCTTAGGATAGAAGTATGCTGGGTTTAGCTCTTTTTGAAATCTTCTAACAAATAAACATGTACTACAAGTTCGTCGGTTCAAGTCCCAACTGGGCTCCAACTTTTCATAAGATTTTAGCAAAGAATTCGGTATTAAAGCAACTAAATCTCGCTTAAGCTCTACATTTTTAACATATTTTAAGATGTGCAGATTTTCTAATGAAAATATATTGCTATATTTGAAAATATTAACCTCTATGCCTTAATCTACCTATAAGAAAAAGAGTGCCCAATCTTCGTTGAGCCTTGAGCAGATCCATTCTTCTATTCTTTTTTCTATTTCGCGTGCGTGAAGAATTCAAATGGCTGGCAACGCCGAGCGGCCACAGCACTAGGCCATTTCTTTGGGGCCTGTCAGCGCAGCAGGAGAAAAGGATGTGATGACAGACATTTGGACTGATTGACTGATGGGCATTAAGTAGCTAAAATTGCATAACATTCGAGGCAACGGGCCAGAGAGTCGGCCAAAGTTGTTGCTTTTGGGTTCGGCAACGTCTTTGTCTTTGTCTTTGGCAACACAATGTTGGCCTTTGTTTTGGCTTGGGTTTTGGCCATGGCTTTGACTCTGGCTTTGGCTTTGGCTTTGGCATTGATGGGCTGCTGCTGTTGGTGTAGCTGCTGCTGCTGTAGTTTAATGCTAATCCCAATGTCTGTCAGTTAGTTGAAAGCCAGTCTATGGCTGTAAGGAGGAGCTGCTGTTGGCCAAGTTATTGTTACTGTTACTGTTATGGCCAGCTTGCAGCTGCAGCCGGGCAGCAGATGAAGATGAAGTTGGCATTGTTGGCAGTCGGGCAGGCTGCACCCTGGCAACGCCGACTGACAGTTTCATAAAGTGAGCAAACAAATGACAAGCGGCTGTGGCTGCTGTGCCCCAAGTCTTAACTCACACACACACACACACGCACGCACACATTTATCGATAGTTTTAATTACCACAAGCCATGCTTGCTCTATAGTTATCGATAACAGTTGAAGCTGTGCTCTCATTAGCAGCTACAAGTGACAATTTGTTGTGCACAATGCATAGTTAGCCACATTGCTGCTTTGCCACGCCCCGCACAATACAGCGCCCACTGTTGTGCGTGTGTGTGTGTGTGTGCGTGCGTGTGTGTCCGTTACTTGGCTGTTAGAGGCTGCCGCTTGTTGGTCATTTGTTCTTGTTGTTTGTGGCACGCTCAGAAATTGCCCATAAAGTACAGAAAAAAATGTATGTGCTTGGCCAATGGCCACTGGCAACGTGCAACAACAGCAACAACAACACACGGCCAACACTTTGTTGTTGCCCCATTGTTGTTGCTGTGGTTGTTGTTGTTGTTGCCGCACGCAATTTGGAATTTATTTGCACAATAATTGGCAAGCTGAATCAATAAACGCTTGCGGCGAGCCGAAAACAATAAATTAACAATTGCCACTTCTAAAAGCGATCATAAAAATGCTCATCCTCCTGTCCCCCATGCCCCCATGCCCCCATGCCACATGCCCCATACCACATTTTCCCCAGTTCCCCACAATGATCATTAGCCAGCGAGGCATGTGAGCCGCGACGTGCTCCGGGCGCAATGAGAAATCGAACGGGGCCAAAAGCCAAGCCAAGCCAATCCAAGCCAGAATAATCGAAAATATATGGTAAAGTTATAAAAGCGAAATTGAATTGCTTGGCAAATGAAAACAATCGATAAATTTTGGTTTGCATTGAAATACAATATGCAGTAATGTTCCACCCAATATAAATAATCGATAAAATGATGTCGATTTGTGTGGCCGCCAGGAGTGAAATGATATGCCAAATGCTTATGAAATATTTATGAACTGCAGGCAGTAAAGCAATAAATTAATCGATATCGATTGCTTAACAATATTCCCAATGATTCATTTGGTTATACGGTTATAACTGAATATGCTTTTGATATGAAATATTGTTAAGCGGCAGCTAAGAAAAGTTATCAAATTAATCGATATTGAAGCACTAGAGCTATCGATAAATTTTGGTTTGTTAGTTGATGTTAATAAGCTACATTTTGTATGGAAAATTTGAGTGTAAATAACGCTAAAAGTGATTTTTAGATATTAATAAACACCGCAATGAAAGCTATCGATAAATTAATGAAAAATGTATTAAAATTAGTAAAGGAAAAAATAATTGATATGTATATAATAGACATGAAAAATGTATGATCATGCCTTAAACCGGGTGTTATTTACTATTCACTAACTACAATGAAGTAAGCCATATCTTAGCGATAAGGTTATCGATAAAATTGGAGTTGTTAGTGTGCTCCAAGGAAATGAAACATATAGTATAATGAGTTATTATTATAAAGAAATGAGAAATTGTAATATTATGCATATAAGTAGCAAAATTAATCGATATTTTTACATTCTCCTATAAGTGCACAAGTGTTTCCATTAAACTTAAAGCTGTGCTTTAAAAGCTTAAGTTACAATGCTAAACTAATAAACAGGTTATTTAGTATTACTCTAATAATCGATAAGTTATCGATAAAGCAAAAACCACCATGCAGTCAAATTTTTCAAACGCTCTAACAACATATTAGTAAATTTTAACACTTATTGCAGATTAATCGAACACACATTTATGACATATCGATAAATGTAATTGCTTTGAGCACACGGTAATTGTAAAACTTTCCAAGCGAATTGCTGATAATAAATCAATTTGACAGCTGTAGACGGAGATCGAGAGATGTTGAAGCCCCGGAGAGACACAGGGAGAGACCAAGAGAGATGCTTAACCGTGATATTGGATGAAAAATCGTTGACAGCATTCGATTAAAATGGCTGGCACTGGGGAATTGACGGGGTGGCGGGGCAAGGGAGTAACTGTGGCTACCAGCTGATGATTGTGTAGCGATTAGCGAGGCGAAAATGTTACTCGTTTTTTTTTTTTGCAGATGTTGTTGTTGTTGTTGTTATCTTCGTTGTGGCGAATTTGCGGAAAATCTATGGAATCGATGGAAAGCCAAGCGGTCGTAAAACAAAAGCAAATAAAGCCTTGGCAAAAGGAAATGGATGGAGGCGATGCTGATAAAATGCGATAAAGTTGCAACTTAAATGGCAGGGAGGGGGGCAGGGAGAGGCGAAGATTGTGGAAAATTAAATGAAGCAACGCAAAATGTAAGAATGGTCAGCGAATTGTGGCACACATGCGACCAGCCAACGGCCAAGATACAAGCGTACGATACACGATTTTGTGGCAGCAACAACTTCCTCATACCAGAGGCAACAGTAGCGTTGTGCCCTGGCCAAAAAGACCGGGAGGGGGACTGAGTGGCTAACGGCTAGGCAAGTGCACATAGCTTAATTAGTGCAACAATAGCCAAGTGTTTTTGTATGTTGTGACTTTGTGGCAAGTTCGTTGCCTAAGTCTTTTGTTTCGGGCAAGTGTTGAAAACGCCCCGCACAGATGGCAGTTAAGCCGAAACGCCGTTACCAAAAAAGCTGGGGCTAATAATCAAAGAGTCGCAGAGTATTAAAAATAGACATAGAAATTAATTGCATTTGGGCGCGGCATTGGCCACGCAACATGAAGATGCAGCAACAGCTGCAACAGATAATAAATTTCGACAAAGAGCCAGAACGCGCCTTGAACTTGGCCAAGTTGCCAAGTTGCCAACTTGTAGCATCTTCAACTTGGGGCGTTGTTAGCTGCAATTGTTGCCGCCTGCCTTTGTCTGTGGCAACAACTGCGGCAATTCATTTTCGTTTTGTCAGCAACAACAAAACTTAATTGTTGCACAGTCGTCAACGGCGACGGCGACGCCGACTGCGGCAGCAAAACAAATCAAAGGCCATGCCCAATGGGCAGTTGTTGTTGCTGCTGCCGCTGCTGCTGCTGTTGCAGCTATTGGCAAAGCCCTGCTGCTCGCATTACTCAATGTCATTGAACGCCGCCAACGCTGCCACAGTTGCTGCCACAGCCGACGCCGCCGCCGTCGCCGCCGTCAAAGCTAAAAGCTAAAAGAGCAGCCGCTGCTCTTGTTGATCGTCAATTAGCTGGGAACTAAAGCAACACTGACATTTATCTGCTGCCAGGCGCAGCGCCCTAATTGTAAAGTATGGTCAGCTTGCAACAGCTTGCAACAGTCAGTCCGACAGACAGACGGACAGTCCGACAGACAGACAGTTCGACAGACAGACAGACAGTCAGTCAGTTTGAGTGACTAATTGCCAAGTGATTGCAGCGCGACGTTCAGCAAAGGCTTATAAATAAGCACAGGCCCAGCATCAGACCAGCGATTAGATGTGGCAGTTGCAGTTGCAGTTGCAAGTCCCTCAAGCACTCGACTCCTGAACCCTACAATAACAACAACCACAACAACCACAACAGCTCAACACCTGACTTTGATCGCAGCCACCGCCAGCTAAATGGCAAATATTTTATCTATGTTTACTTTTTTGAAGCCAGTTAACTTACCTTCAAATGTGACAGCTCAAAACTGAATGTGCCCGATGAAAACTGAAAAACAAAGGGAAAGAAATTAAAAATTTTAAAATAAGCCTGGGGCAAGTTGACTTAAGAACTAGAAAAATATTAAACTAGTCTGCATTTGTGTGCCAATTTCTCTCAAGTGTTGAGAATTCTTATGTTAATTATCGGAAATACTATATATTATGTTATCAGGTACAACATAGAGAGCTGAGCTTTTGAGTTCTAGTTCCCAAGCTTTCACTGACATCACCTCAGATCCATGTGTAGCATGTTTGCGAAATTTCTATATAGCATAATTTCCGTGTTTCTTTATCGATCTTTATGAAATTTTTAGTATGAGTCAATAATTTATTATTCTTTTGGAAAAACTGAATTTAAGAACTTTAGTTTTATATTTGCAATAGTTATTGGGTTTTTTTTTTTTGATGCTAGAATGAGCCTAATACATTTTAATTGATTGTTAAATTGTAGCCGATAAGCACTAACTTTAAAGACAACTACTACTAAATCTGTTGTTAAATGGTGCGCTTGACTTGAAGAAAAAATATGAAAATCAAATGATGTGCAGGGTTCTAATGGCTCCTAATTCTCTCTCTCTCTCTCTCTCAGTTTTAAGCAATTGCTTGAGTTCATATAAGATCCAAATTAGAAAATCTGAGAAGATGGAACACCAGATTATATTCTTTTCTTTTTGCCAAATTATGGTCAAGCCATTAATGGTAACATTTTCATCATATTAACTTCCACTAAACTACACTAAACTCGAAAAAATCAACTTTATTCATCGCCACTCTGAAATTTTCTCAAGCAATTTCAGCGCTTCTCAATAATTGGCTTTATAGCCATTTTATAAGCCAAACCAACCCAAGACCAGGCTAATGCCTTAGCTTGGTTAACAAACACAATCCTCATTACAAATAGATTTGTTTCAGCTTTAAGCCAACAGCTTGTCTACTGGGCTTAGCTCAAGCCAACTGGCCAGTTTTAGAGGTAGATATAAATTCTACCTGTTTGGCTTTTGCTGCACTTGCCGCAAGTTTGTCTTTAATCAGCTCTGAAGCATCGGAGCATCAGCTCAGTTTGTTGGCTTTCGTCTAAACAATGCGCCTTAATTATTGGTTATAACCGAAACTGATCATAATAACAATCAGCTTAGGAGAAAATGCACTTTTTGTACCAATGGATGGAACACGCAGCTGTGCGCCGGGGGAGCGGCCATTGAGAACAAGTTTCTCAAAAAAAAAAAAATATTTTCCATTTTTTTTTTTTTGGGTGTACAAAATTTAAGCTACTTTTCTGTGTGCTTTTTTCCCCAATTTATTTCAGTTTTTTTTGGGGCTAATGAAGATGTGCAGCAGCTTTGAATGCATATTGGAACTTATTTGGCGGTCAGCTGTGGCTGGGGGAATCATCATCATCATCATCATCAGTTGGTGTCATCATCATTGGGTTCATTATGCCGTTGCTTTGCTTTGCCTTGCTTCATTCTGGTTTCCAGCAGCGGCAACAACATGTTCTTTTGGCTAGCAAACCGCTACACCCCGCCCGTAGCCCGCAGCCCGTATGACCGGGCCCGGCTACTACTGAAAAGTTGCTGCGTAACGGTATCTACGACTCGCGTCTGTCTGTCTCTCTCTTGCATCTAATGGGTTATTGATATACGCGCTGAGAAAATGAGAAGAAAAAAGAAAAAGAACAGACATGGCCACGCCTTACGCCTCTCAACGGGCAGGCGCACAGCACAGCACAGCACAGGCTGGCCCAACTGGCCCACCTGGCCAGCTTCGCTAGCTTCACCAGCCTGGCCAGATCGTTGAAATGTCGAGTCATCATTCAATCGAGCGCAGCGAGTGGAAAGTGCAAAAAGAAATTGCTGCGCCGCATGTGGCAGGCAAAGATCGGTTGCATGGACCAACGGAAATATATATATATATATATATATATATAGCTATATATATCACATTTGCATGGCAATAACATGCTGAGTAATTAAACTAACAACGACAACGGCAAACAATTAAAAGCAAAACACCAAGTGAGACACTTGGCGACATGGAACTCTAGTTGTTTGCTTAGAAGTTGCCAAGCAAAACCAACAACAACAACAGCAGCAACAACAATAACAATCAGTGGCAACAACAGCTACAACAGTAACAGTAACAGCAATAACAATAACAATAACAATAATAATCATAAATGTTTGCTTTCTATTTGATTACTTGACCGAATTGCAAAACAAAAGACTTAAGACACAAACTTGGCCGCCAGTCGACTGTGTAAAAGACTTAAGACACAAACTTGCATGTCCCAGCAAAAGACTCAAGACACAAACTTAACTTGGCCAATGCTCGCTCGCTCGCGCAGCTGCGCCTGCTCCAATTTCCACATGGAAATTCTAATGCGATCTAGAGATAGCTATATATCTATAGGTAACAAAAAGACTACTTAAACCCCATTTGCATATAGACCGAAAAAATCGTCTAATTAAACTGCAGACGCGACGACGCTGTTCATTATGCATAAAGCCAAAGCAGTAGGCGAAGAAGAAGAAGAAAACTGAAAAGCCACCGGCAAGCGGTCAGTTACAAATGGGCACACACACACCACACACACACCCCACACCACACCACACACACAGTTGAACAACACTCACTGCTCTACACTGGGCACTCGTCACGTCAACAACTTGGCTTTTAGCCACGTCAAGTGCAATGATATCTTTTTCCAAAAACGACGCCCAAAAAAACTCGAAAGAAATGGGAACACTTTCACACATTGTTTGAAGAACATGATTCTGTTAATCCATCATGTCTTGCCCTTCTCCATAAAACCAAACAATAAGTCTGTCTTCGCATCAAATTCAAATCAAGCTGTAGCCGTAAGAGATTTATTGGTTTCTGACTTCAAAGCTGGAAAGATCATAAATATTTTGAAATGTGATCAATGAGATGTTTGTTAAATTAAGCAAAACTGTAAATAAAAGAAGAGCATTGTGTTCTTTTTCAGGAGGGGTTTGATTAGCAGCTTGTTTAGTCGATCTTTTTATGATATTCTTAGCTGTAAATTATGTATGGAAATTCTGGGTTTTTTATAAAATCGGAAATGTTCACAAAAGTTTTATATATCTGATAAAAATTTATGTCTCATTTAGCTCCAGATACGAACACATCTTTTATCTTGAAAGAAATGAAAACTTCTAAGTACTGTTCTTCTACTATTCAAGTTATAGAATACATATCCTAAAATTCTACACAAACATAATGCCTCTTTGAAAAGCCAAGACGAACAATTTCTCACCTACTTTTGCTGGATTTAAGACAGAATCTTCTATAAATTTCTATTATCACAAGCTTAAGACTCGTGACAAGCAAAATAGTTAAAAGATTTGGCATATATTTAGATGATATTTATTACTCATCAACACATCTCTCTGACTTCCAATTGTGGAATTCTTAGTTTTTTTTTGGGAAGGCGGCTGTATAGATTTGTTGGCCTATTTGGAAACGAAAGTTAAGTCTGGCCTGCCAGAACTTGTCTAGCAGAAAGAGGGAAAGAAAGAGATGTTGCCGAAGATTTGTTAGACACGAACAAAGCGAAGGCATTTAGCTTATAGGGCGCATTTGGTGTGCTTTGGTGTGCTTTGGTGCGCTTAAATGGAATGAATGAATGGAATGGAATGGAATGGAGCCCAAGCCGAGCGGTCAGTGGGGCGTGCTGTAAGCGTAAAAACAACCGTTGACTAGCACAGATACCAGATATAGTTCTCACTACAAGACGTTCCCCCCGTTCCCCCTCGAAAAGAAAACGAAAATATTTCAGCTGGAACGCCAAAAAAAAAACCAAACAAAAAATATGCCAAATCATCATGGGCATCATCATCACCATCACCATCATCATCATCATCCTCATAAGCAACATATTCGTATGCTGAATTGGAACAGTTAAAGTTCCGAAAAGTAGTAAATAAAGCTGAGTGTATACACTTAAGACTGGGTATCGCTGGCCACTCCGAAAACGATATTACCGAAACCGAAATTGAAACTTAACAAGTGCTCGAGCATGTTGTTGTTGTTGTTTGTTGTTGTTGTAACTGTTATTTAAGCAATTCTTTAATTGTTCAATTGTTTGTTTATTTAGCCATACGAAATTGTTGTTGTGCTCTTTGCATTTGTCGCAACAGGTGCTGATTTCCCGGCAGCCCAAAGTGGGTCAGCGCCAAGAACATGGAGCCAAGAACGAGGCAGCGGCAGCACCTCGGGAAAAGAAAAGAAAAAAGTCGTTGGGGAAAAACTGTGCCACATCGCATACGATTCCAGCTGCGGCAACGAAGCGTCACGAGAGGAGGAGAAGAACATAAAACCAAATGGTTGAACACGGCAAAACTGTTGGCCGAAATGTGAGACAAGATGAACAAGCATCTTGTTGCAAGCACTTAAGCTGCAAGTTTTTGGTTAGACGAGTTCTTAAAGCAGCCAGCATTTGCACTAAACGCCACAGCAGACAGACGGGCAGACGTACAGACAGACGGACGAACAACTAAAACTATTGCAAGTAAATGGTAGAGCTGCTGCAGTGAAAAGACACATTTACCAGAAGCAAAGTGAGAAAAGATATGCCACAAAATGTGGCATGCAGAGAGCGAGAGACTCTCTCTATATAAGCATAAAAAATATGCTGCGAGGGTTGACTGTAAATTTTGCTTGATTTTGTTGTATATCTAAGAGATTTGCAGTTCCCCAAATAGTCACTGGTCTGGCTGATAAAAAGTGGATCTACTATGATAACCCCAAATGTCGGGCATCGTATGGATACCCCAGTCATGCCTCATCATCGACGGGCAAGCGATGTATCCATAGCTCGAAATTTATGCTGTGTATATGGTGGGATCAGCTGGGTGTGGTGTATTTTGAGCTGCTGAAACCGAACAAAACTATCACAGGTGAGGTATAACGACTACAATTGATGCGTTTGAGTCGAGCATTGCAAGAAAAACGGCCGCATTTTTCGGATAGACACGACAAAGCTCGGCCACATGTTAGTCGGGTCGTTGAAACTTACTTGGAAACACTTGGAAGGGAAATCCTACCCCACATACCGTCCCTCCGTATTTCTCAGGCATTGCTCCTCCTGGTCACCATCTTTTGCGATAGATAGCTCATGGCTTGGTTGACCAGCACATCACCTCATACGAGGATCGTATCAAAAGACGAACTGTTCTTCTGAGCTGGTAACCGAAAATTGATAGAAAGATGGAAAAAAGTAGGGACTAGCGATGGGCAATACTTTCAATAATTGATTTTTAACCAATTTTTGATCAAAAAGGCTTCAAAGCTCGAAAACATACCTTTAAAACTAATTCCAACTCATACTATTTTAGAGTGTATATGCCAAAATCTAATCAGATTGTATATAATACTGTCTGAAATTTGATAAAAAAAAACCTTGTGCTTCCATGAACTGCTTTTTACTTAGATCATATCTATGCCTGCTACAATATTTGATAAAACCTCTCCCTCGGATAGAGAGACAACAACAAATTTTCACCAAAAAAAAAAAGAAATGGGCGCCTAAATAGGCAAAGATCTTAACTTCACAAGATCTCAAGATCTCGCCAGTGTTTAGATTGTCATTCACATGTTTTCTTTTTTCCCTTTTTTTTGTATTGTGTTAAGGGTATTCTAATCTAATGAAAATCGATTTCATCGATTTCCGCTACAAAAAACTTGGCAACTTGATTGCGGCAACAACAATAACAACAATGATAACAACAACAAAATCCGACAAATACGCTCACGTTGAAATGTGGGGCAAGTAACACAACAGCAACAAAAACAAGAAGAAAAAAGCTTTTAGCGCTTAACGTTTAGTTGTTATTGTTGTTGTTGTTGTTGTTGTTGCTGCTTGGTGTTGGCTTTCTTAGCGTGGCAGAGCAATGGCAGATTTGGGTCAGTTTCGGTGCTATGTTGCCATGCTATGTTTCCCCCGGAACACGCATCGTCCAAGCCGCGCCAAGTCAAGCCAGGGCAGACCCGGCCCGGCCCGGCCAGGCTGTGGCGCCGCTTAAGACAAGAACCGACAGATAGCGACAGAGAAACTACATTCATTTGTTGCACTTAGTTGCCAGCTCAGCTGGAGAGTTGCAAGTTAGGTGCAACTGGAAGGTGGGCAGGGGGGCAAGTTGTGGCCAGTTGTGGCGATTTGCATGGGCTGTTAATTAAACTCTGGGAATGAGCCGAGCGCTAGCTGTTTGGGGCCTTTTATTTGGTTGCCATGTGGCAAGTTCGTTGTCTAAGTCTTTCGTTTGCAGAACATGCAACGGCTGGTTTTTTGGGGTTTTAATGCTACAATTGCTGGACTTTTTACGATTCGATTATAAAAGAACAACGCAAACATTTCATTTTATGCAACATTATTACGTTATATCCGTGCTCCAAGAAGAGGAATGAGAAGAAGAAGCAGCAGCAAAAACAATAAAGTTTTAATTCCAACAAAGTCAACTAACATTTTTGGGTGTGTGTGTGTGTGCGGTGTGAGTGTGTGTGTTGGAGCTGTAAAATAGACGCCGGCACTTGTCTATTTTGGGGGGCTGGGGGCTGGTACGAAGTGGGTAGGGTATTGTGGGGCTGCTCCGCATTTTTTTCGTATTTTTTTAATGCGTTTCTCATGCTTTTGGCCCGTTGCTTTTTGCTGCGTCGTGTGTGTGTGTGCGTGTGTATATATATATGTGTGTGTGTGTGTCTTTTTTATACACTAAATGCTTTCCTAATGAATTGGGTGACCGACGTCGGCGACGACGATGATGGCGGCCCCGGTAATAACGGTTAATTGCGTTAATGACTTTAACAGAAAATATAAAGCGCAAGCATTAAAATAATAAAAAGTCAACAAAAGCAAGTGGAGTCAAGTAACTGAGTAACAACAATAACAACTTACTAAGTTGAGACAAAAAGAAAGAGTATTAAATGTCTCTGTCTACTTGTGTGTGAAAGAGCGCGTCCAGCTGGGGGCTTGAGCCTAGTCCAGGGGGCCTTCTATGCATTTTCCAATGAATTGAAAATGTCGCAAGTTGTTGTCAGCCAATGTTTGACTTATAGTGCCACACACAGACGACAGAGAGAAAGAGACAAAGAAAGACCTAGAGAGACAAGCAGAATTTGCAGCCAAGTTCGTTGCCTAAGTCTTTCGTTTAGCCACACAGCGCACAAAACACAAATGTAAACAATAAAGTCAACAAATGTAGCAGAAGAATATGCTAAATGTGTGGATAATACTTGACAAGTGTCAACTGGAGACTTTACAAAGTAAGCCTTTGTTTCACTCTTGAACTTCAAATGTTAATTGAATAAAGTGTTTGAAAGCTTGAAGGTTAAACCAAAACTAAGAGAACTTCTTATGTAACTGGTGTCAATTGCTACTCTAACAACAATCGACATAGTAATAATATTATCATCATATTATCCAATCTTTAAGATCAAAGTTTCACTTTGAACCATGACGAACTGTTGCATGCTTAATCCTAAGTCCATTATTATGATTAATACTTGGGAAAAAAATTGCTTAGAAACTTCCTCGAAATAAGAAGTCAAAGATTTCGCAAAAGTCTCAAGTTTCTGCAAAAGTTTGGAATTGAATGTTTGTCAAAGCTTCTACAGAACCTTAGGCTAGAATAGAGATATGCTTGTCTTAAGTAAAGCCATTTTTTCTTTAACTTGAAAAAAGAATCAAGTTTTCGCGAAAGCTCTGGCTACAAAAAAATTTGGCTTTCCTTCAGTAATAATATATCTTAGATCTCCAATGAAATAATTAAGTTCTTTTTAGAGGTTTCGAATTAGATTTAAATTTCTGTAAAAGCTTTGCAAAGTATTAAATTTTTTTTTTAAGTTTCTGCAAAAGGGAAAACCAGCTTTTGCGTAAGACTTTCCTAAGGAACCTAAGCAAAAAATTACTGATTTTTCCAAACTTAAAAAAACCTAGACTACAAATAGAAAAACCCAAAAAAAGTAGCTTACTATTCAAGAAATTCTGCAGCGAAACTTCTTGACCAGAAACGTCCGAAAATTTTGCAGAAACTTCTATCAAATAAAAAATACCTTTTAAGATTCTTGAAAAGATTTAGGCTATTGCATCTTTCATACAGTACTGTGGGCTTTTCCAATAACTTCTAAAAAGAGCATTAAGTTTCTAAAACAACTTCCCAAATTTGAGCTTTTGTGAACTTGCTTCTAAATAGAACTTGCGTTCAGCTTGTATTATAGAAACGTTTGTAAGCTTTTGCAGAAACTTCTTTATGATATATCCTTATTATTTTTTTGTTTGATGGTCGACTTAAAATAAGCTTCTTATAAAGCTTTGATTAACCAAATTTGATAGCTTTGATGAAACTTCTTTGAACATAAATATTATGTTAAGGAAGTTTTTTTATGTATTTTATTTGAAATTTCATATATTTTTTTTGATGTTATATAAGATATTATATATTGATATTATATATTTTAAGCCAACGAAAGTCATAGTTTTATAGCTTTAATTCAACTTCCTTGAACATAACTATTTTGTTAAGGAAGTTTTTTTTATAAAAAATATATTTGTAGTTGTATATATTTTTATTGATATTATATAATAAAATATAAATATTTTATTATTTTTTTTTTTTTTTTGTAGTTTATACGTTTATTTTTTTATATTATTTTTATGTTTTGTCGTAGAACATAAACAATTAGTTTTTGAAAATGTTATTCATATTTCATTTTTTCGCACACTTCTTAAAATATGAAAAAAAAAAAATATAAAAAAAAATATTTCTTGGGAAATGTTTTTCATCTGTTTTTATAGCACTTTTATGTGTTTCAGTTCTGTCAACGAGCTTTTCTTTCGCTTACCTTTTGCTTTTTCGAAAACTTTATTGCACAGTTACAGTTACACTCGGTGTACTGTAATTTTATTTGTGTAGAATTTTTTATAGATTTTTTTGGGCGAGAATCCTTTCGCGTTGTTTGTGAAATTCAAAAAAAAAGAAAGATTTTCTTCGGCTTGCACTTTCACACGCTGCTGCTGCACCGTTGTGTAGCTGCTGGGGTTGGGGCAGTCGAGTGTTTGCCCCAAGTTTGCTTATCGATTTGCCACAAAAATGTTGCAAAAAAATGTTGCACACACTTTCAAGTTCACACGGAGCACAAAAAAAGTTGTTGTTCAACAGAAAAAAAAATATGTTTTTGGCGTTTGAAGTTGGATGTTGGGTTAGATGCGGCTGCGGCTGCTGGTGGTGTTGGGTGAGTTAGATGCTGCTGCTGCTGCTGCGGGTTGTTGCATGTAATGCTGTTGTTGTTGCTGCTGCTGCTGTTGCTGCTGACTCGACAACGGTGTTAGCACTTCAATTGCATTACGCGCAATGGCTGGTGGGCCAGCGAGTGCGCCACTTTTATGCCTTTCCCAAAGGTCTCCACAACGGCAGAAGCCAGCAGAAGAAGAACCAGAGACCGCGAGACCGAGAGAGAGAGCAGAGCAGCAAGAACAGCGGCAGAGAAAGCGGCGACGACGCGACGTTTGTCATAAGAAAGCCAAAGGCTTACATGCAGCAACAGCAACAGCGACGGCGACGTTAACAGTGACGGCGACTGCGACTGCGGCAGCGCTGGCATTGCAGACACACGAAGAAAAGCGCGAGCCCATTTCTACTCTACACACACACACACACACACACACACACACACATGCAGGCAGGCAGAGCTACGCTCCAACGCGCTGCTGCGGCTGCTCTTCTTCTGCAGAACAAGAAAGAGCCAAAGCTGAGAACAAGAGAGAGCGACAGAGTGTGAGAGAGAGAAAGAGACGCTACTCTCCAAAACTTACAGCGCAAGCGTGCGCACACTCTCCGCTTGTAGAGTTGGACCCGCAGCGCGGCGACATCCAGTCTTAGCAGTGGCCCAGACTGTTAACAGCCTCACTTAACAGTGGCCCCAACTGGCAACGTAGCATTGAACTTGAACAGCTGTGGCCAAAGCCCCCGGCCCTCCCCCAGAAAGAACGGCACCTGCTGCAGCGCATCGATTTGCCTGGCTACCGTTTTCGGCCATGGTGAGGGGGAGCTAGGGGGTATGTTAAGATTATATGATCCAATATTGACTGATAAATATGCAAATGCTTTATCAGCGGGAGTTGGCCTATCAGCCAGTTATGCTGTGCCATAAATCGTTTATCGTTTATCGATAAACATGGAAATGAGGTTAGAAAATGTTATTAATTTTTTCCACGCATTTTTAACTGTTCAAATCATTAAGCATATTACGGTTTCAGAGTGGGAAATCTGTTGGTTTTTCGATTCTGTCTAACGACTTTCCTCGTTTGCTCGTCGAGCTCCATTTAATCGAATTTGGGGAGTGGTTTGTACAACTAATGCCTAGCAGGAGGCATGCCAGATCTGATCTTATTAAATATGTAGACTGAAGCTTAAGTTTCAGCCCAGTCTAAGCGGGTTTTTCATAAATTGGTCTTAATGAATACGATTTTATGCTTGAAGTTTTTTCCACCAATTATCCAATCTTATCTTAAAGCTATCAACAAAATTGTTGTATAATAAAACTTAACTATTTCTATAAAGAAATTATAGTTAGATGATCAGAGAAACTAATAAAATGAATTATGTTTATAAGAAGCTAGGGAAGCACTGGGGCTCTTAAGGACTATGTGAGGCCCAGCGAAGGTCTTTGACTATTCTTAGAGTTTTTGGGCTTTCACTTTCACTTAACAACCCAATCGGGTCTAAGCCTGAATCACTTTGTTTTTCCATTTATTTCTGCTTCCTTTACTGAAGAACTTTTTTTACGTGGGTGGATTTCAAATCCTACGCCACAACCTAGTTTTTCTAGGGGAGGGTCACGAAGTGAGCGGGACTCGAACTCGCACCTCTTGTGTGCGCTATCCACTGGTCCACCGAGGCACCGAAATCTCAGAATAATTCTTTGACATATGTAAAGATTTTTACGTATTTTGAAAATTTAGGGAGGAGTTATACATGTTCCACCATGGTATAAAATCAATTATATCAATCAGCTCTCTTCCAATGAATATCTATTTGTTGTCATATCACAGTTACTAAGGTAAATTTTCATAGTTCGTAACACTTTATTATTATCAATTGGATAAATATTTGATGTTTATTTTTATATTGAAGGAAATTTTGAAATTGAAGGAAATGCGGGAGAAACGAATCAAATGCATAGCTCTAAAACAGATATTCCAGGAGAAATATAAGATTAACTAAATTCCGAAAATAGTTCTGATGTGCCAAACTTTCAAGACTCAGCTGAAGCTCTTCAGAAGATAATCAAGAACAACGCAAACAAATGTGGAGGTTTCTCCAGGAAAATACAAAAAAAAAGATCTTAATTGTATGCTTATTTTGTATAGAACAGCGAACCGTAAGGTTACCCCAGAAATATATGCAGTTAGAATTTGATGAACTGACGAAATTCGCATTAAAAAAACCTAAAATGAAAGATAATTCAAATGGAAACAGTTGGGAGACAGTTTTTGGTTTTATTTCTTATGGAGAGTCTTACATATAACACTTGCCATGGGACGTATAATATTTGATAATGTGGTCTGTTTTCTTTTCGGTTTTCTGTTTTCTGTTTTCTGAAAAGCGAAAAGAAAGTGGACAATTTGATATAATGCCAATTAAAGTAAAGGGCGACGTTACGACGATTGGAAATATCAAAGAGCGGGTAAAAATGTTTTGGAACAAAAAAAAATCTCAAAAAAAAAGAGACGATAAAGAAAAAAAATATAACTTGTAGCTGATATTTGCATTATACATTAACGGAGCTGCCGGGCGAAAAGAAAAGAGTTGGTAAAAAAGAAAAGAAAAAAGAAATAACAACAGAAATAAAGAAAACAAACATTAAAATAGCTGCGCGCTGGCGACGGCGACGGCGACGTCGACGTCGGCTGCGGAGAAGTCCAAGTCCAGATCGATTGTTGGCCAAAAGGGCAGGGGGTGGCGACGACGTTGGCAGCGGCAGCGGCAGCGTAATGAGAATTTAACCAAGTAAACTGAGCAGCCGCTGTCGACGTCGACGTCAGCGTCGCAGTCGCAGGTCATTGCCATGCTGCTAACGGCAGCAGAAATAGTTAACAGACGCGCAGGCGCGCAGGCGTCGGCCTTAACAGTGGCAGCGCTGCCTTGTAGACTTTTGGGGGCCGCCTGCAGGCTGCAAATGTAATCATAATTCATTAGAGCGGCATCAATTGAGCTGCAAACGCGTCGTCTTGACATAACAGCAAATGAATTGCCTTGCCACAAGTTGCAGCTGGAAATGGAGCCAGAGCTGGTGCTGGTGCTGGATCTGGAGCTGGAGCTGGTGCTGGTGCCGCAGACCTGTCTTGTGGCATTGCAAAACGACAATAATTAAGATTGGAACGAATGGGGCAAACGAGCAGTCGCAGCGCAGTGGCAGTCGCCGTCGACGTCGACGTCGCAGTCACTGTTACTGCCGCGAAAGCGTAAAGAAATCACTTAAAATGGGAAAATTGCTTGACGCTTTGGGTTCCGCTTACTTAAGCTGTTTGCTGCTGCTGCTGCTACTTGGCACATGCAACATCCTCCCTGCCCCACTGCCTGCCCCTGCCCCTGCTCCTCTCCCTGCCCAATTGGCCTTCCTTCCTGCCCACTTGGTCCACTCTTCGATTTTACCTGGTTCTGTGACACAGCTGCAAAATATATCCAAAGCACCGTTCAACTACCCAAGGCAATTGTTAACCATTTTTTATTTTTGGCGCCAGTTGTCAATTGCCGCTAAGGGTGAGCGCGTGTCACGAAAATAATCGTTTGTTAAAAGCTTTAAATCGTTTAGAGTATTATAATATTTTCAAACTGATCAAATTTTTTGAAGTTCTCTACATAACTATTCCATAATACTTCCGGCCAATAAATCCTGAAATGCTTAGGTTAGTTCAGACGGCTGGCCACATCTCACATAGTCCTTAAGATCCTTAAGGACATCGTGAAGCAGAAGTATTAAGGTCGAGATAGAGGTCACTGACTCTAGGTTCCTGAACAAGGTTGGGCCCAGAAACCTCTTTCTATACCTCATGCGTGTTGGAAAAGAACGCATGATATGCTCTAGGCCCTAGAGGTTTCGTTTACTCTTTCCTTTGCGCAACTCCTGTAATAATCTCTTATAACTATTAAAATTTTCTTAATTATCGTATATTATTGTATCCTATCACATTGCACATTGTCGTATCTGACTCAATTCTTGCTTTGATCTTGTTATATAATAACCTAGACTATCTTTCAAATTTGAACTGTTGCTGAGTCAGTAGAAACATTTTATATCACGTCATATTTCCATCGTGACTAGGAATTTTAGCAAGGGTCTTGAGAGTTCCTAAAATGATGTCATTCTAAACAAGTTAACTTCTTCATAATTTGCCAAATTTATCTCTAATAATAGCTAAAGTTCGGTCATCACGAATATCTCATTCCTAGCTACTTTCGTGTATTCAATAGACAGCAAACTTTTTCGTGTCACGCACGCATCCCTCGCTAGCTTGCTTCTATCGATGTTTTAGCTGATTACTCATCACATTAGTCATTACTTTTCGCATCAATCTTCTATATGGATGGACATGGGCCGGGATTGACTCAGATTGAACGGAGCCTTCCGAAGAAACTTCCCAATATAATTATACATGAAATTAGTAAATCATCTCAAGCTATTTACATCACATCAATAAATAATGCATGGCTTCGTGTCACGCAGTCTCTTTTATCAATTAGAAGTATTTGATTTTTGCAAGTCTGATAAATTTCTAATTGCGATAATCTGCCATTTCAGTAATTATCGGACCATTTTCTGAAGATATTCTTAAAAAATTATGACTTCAAACTTCGTGTCACGCTGTCATCTCTAGTTACCAAGTATACTAGAGTATCAATTTGTTGGTATATCTTAATGTATAATCATTCATCATATTCACATCTTGTTACATATTCCACTACATTTCCCCGTGTCACGCTGCCATCTCCAGCACCAATCGCTCCACATTCCGCGCAGTTATGACAATTCTTTCGGCCAGCTTTTGCCGCAAAGCACACACATTTTGGCGCACCGTTTGTGTTTCTATTTCAATGGTTTATATTTTTGGGTCTGTTCTAAATATTTGCAGTCCAATTTTGGTCATTTATTGGCCGGGACAGCCTTTCATTTCGGTTTAGTGGGCAACACTCGGCTACCACATATGACTCCGCCGTGCTATTCGATGCGGTTCTGTTCTTTCTCGAACTGGTCCAAGCCATGTGGATGGCTTTTACTTTTGCTTCGGCGTCTGCGTCAGCGTCAGCTTCAGATTTGGCCTCTGTTCCGGTCTTGTCCATCAGCTGTGTCAGCAGTCGGCATAACCTTTCACTTCCCTGGGCAAATGGTTATAGCTTCGACTTGACTTCGACTTCGACTTTGGCTTTGTTTGTTTATTTTCATCGTTTTTCGTGTTGCCGTGTTTTCAGTGTTTTCAGATTCGATTTGATTTCTAGTTAATTAGTTGTTATCATACGGCAAAAGTTAATCACACACTACCAGGCACATTAACCGTTAGCTTTCCAATGTGTCCAACGAGTTTCGATTGAAGGTCTCTCTCCCTATCTCTCTTTCTCTCTTAATCTCTCTCTATCTGTCTGTCTTGCGTTGACCGGAAGTGTTGTCCAAAACAATCGTCTGGATTCATCAAAAACATATATAAACGAAGATTCTGTATTTCTCTCTGTTTCTCAATTTAAGTAGACAATAGAGATTTTCCAATAGCCCCAAACGATGTTCATAATTCTTATCTAAACTTTGGCTGCTAAAGTTATTATACTAATATGATCTGATCCATGCTGCCTTTCGGCCTGAGAAGCTGAAAAAATTCACAGGGAAGTCTCTAATTACGTTGGGTGGGAGAAATATCAAAATCGTATATTGTTCATTTCCGATATATGTTCAAACACGAGATGAGTTCTGGCATAGACAGTCGATAGTATAGAAGTTGAGGAAGGTTTCGTAGAATATTTTTTATTGGCGTGCTGAAACTTTGCATGAAACTAAGAGATCATTATCTAAGACTTAACTAAAGTTTCAAAAGCTTTTTGATTTGGAAAATTAATATTATTATTATTCAATGGAAAATTGCATTGGTTGAGGGTATTTGAAATGTGGATGGAAATTGATAATTGATCATTCTATTGCATCTCAGTTTGATTCAAAAATCATGAATATAATGGCATAACAAGTGTAAATCGGGTTTTGTTCAAGTTATGAACTTTGGAAATATGTCTCCACAGGAAACTTTGAGAACGAATGGGATTCAAAAACCATGAACAAAATGGTATAACAAGTCAAAATCAGTGCAGTTTTGACCAAGATATGACAGATTGGAATATGCCCCTATATGACATATTTCACTCTACATGTTAATTAATATTTTACTCGATTTCAGGCCGATTTTTGGGTGAAAAATGAAACTCATTTGCGGAAGTTTTAAAGCAGTTTTTTATGCTAATCTTGACCACAGAAATGGAAAAAAGCTAAAATTTTGAGTTTTTATTTTTCAAAATTTTTTGAAATCACAGGGGGGACCCTTACTTCAAAATCCGAAAAAATTCGAAAAAATTTGTTTTCACGAAATCATTAAAACTTGAAAGTAGAACGAATTGGATTCAAAAACCATGAACAAAATGGTATAACAAGTCAAAATCAGTGCAGTATTGATCAAGTTATTAGATTTTAAGATATGCTGATTTGAATCAAAACGGGCTTAGAACCCGTAATCTATCGATATGTTAACATGATAGCATTTACCGTGACAGTTCCACGGGGCTGTTCCAGAGACAGTTCCAGACATACAGACGGACAGATGACACAGACGAATAAAGAGATCGACAGATCAGATTTTGATTCAGTACATGCCCTCTGACCCAATCATCGTTCTGTAGGGAACTTTTAAATTTTCACAAGGGTTTTTATACCCTAACTTAATTGAAAATTGGTTTGGGTATAATAAGGTGATATTATAAATATGACGCCATTATCAATATACCATATTCTTCATGCTACATCTTTGACAAGTTTCTATATAGTTAAGACCTAACTTCCATCCATTGCACTTGAGTCACATGTGCTTCACAGTTCTTCCAGCTTCTTAGATTAGATTAAGACACACCTATGACATCTTAAACTCTACAAATCTGTTGCTTGCTTAAGAAATTTGCACCCTGACTTACTATTATTTCTTTTTTTTTTTGTTCTTTAGAAAATTTTCATCTTAAGCCAAGAAACCAGTTGGCGCTTTTCAACGCAGAACTGATTCATGTCACAGCTCTCTGGCTATGGATCTGGCTCGGGGTCTCTGTCTCTGGCTGTGTCTCTGGGTATGGCTATGGGTATGGCTATGGGTCTGTCTCTGGGTCTGGGTCTGGGTCTGGGTCTGGGTCTGGCTCTAAGCACTTCGTTTGGCTGAAAATAGTGGTAAGTACATTAGACGTGAGTAATGAGTGCTTAAGTTATTCAGTTGCACATAAAAACCAGATAGAAGGTGTTGATCATGCTCAGCTCAGTTTATGGCTTATCTATCTATTTGAGCGTCCAGCTACTTGGGACTAAGCCCGGCACCAGGCACCAGGTACCAGATACAGCAGATCAGTAGCCCCTCCAGTTAGCTAATGAGTAGCTGCAATGTGGTGGGGCCAGGGGTGCGTAGTGGTGGGCAGCTGCTCATTAGTTGCAACTGAAATGCGGGTGCCTCAATGGGCTTTCTCTGCATCCGCACGCCAGCAGACCACCCCCCGCCGCCCCCTCTCATACCCTACCTTCTGCCAGTGCCCGTCGGAGTAGGGCGGCCCATCTGTTGTCATCAAGGCCCCAGTTTTGTGCCACTCAAAGAGTTGGCAGCAATTCGTTTGGTCGTGTCGCTTGTCCAGCCCAAAGCCAAAGCCAATGCCATTGCCAAAGCCACAGCCCAAGCCCAAGCCAAAGACATTACGAACGCTGCAACGCGGCTAATTAACGCCTTTGGATGCTGCGCGTCTAACTAGCTGCGCACAGTGGTACGAAGACTGTAAATAGCACGCAATTTTCTAAGGGCAAATTTAACAATAATTTGTAAGCAGTGTGACCATTTCTTAAAGAAAACAAACATTTTGTTGTTGAACATGTTTTTTGAGGTCCGAAAAGTTGTGATTTTTCTGAATTTTTATTACACATGATAAATTGATTAATTAATTATAATTTTTATTGCATTTTTCATTAATATCTTTTTGAAATTCACAAATTGTTAGTTGATTTCCGGGGACGCCTACAAGAGAATACTCCTCGCGGTGGTCAGATGAACAGACGTAGGATTCATCTCAAATCCAATACTAATATTTCATCGGTTAGTAGATGATTAATGGGAAAAATTTAATTTTTGGCAGTAACAAGCAAAACAATATGATTTTATGTCTGATTTCTATCACAAATTTCGTTGGAGAAATTAATTTGCACTTAATAATGAAAGAAAACCTTCGGTTAAATTCATGTTACCCAGAAGGACTGTGAAAATTTGGAATAAGATCGCTTCTGTAGTTACTGAGATCTCGTGACCATCGACTTTGGAACCAAAGTTTCGAGAAAAACATGGTCAATGATTGAAGTAGCGATAAAACCTATATGTTTTTAACTGATCGGACTCGCAAAAGTTATATTAAACTTAAGATTGTATGGATGAATTTGGGAATCATGGCAAGGCTGACAATAAGCGGAAGTAGTTTATGGAAATCGATTTTCGCCACCAAAACACACTATTGTAAACCACTGTGCGGCGTACGTCAACGTTAACTGCGACTGCAGCGTTGGGCGAAGCGTTGAGCGCAGCGTCAATGCGAGCGTGGTCATTTATTAGGCATCGCCTGGCCTTCCAGCTCCTTGCATCACCTGGCATAGCCCTGCATCACCCAGCATCACTTGGCATCATCTGGCATCACCTGGCATCGCATCGCACTGATGCACCGCTGATTGCAGCGCAATGCGAGCTGAACACGAACTGAGACTGAGGCAGAGGCTGAGCTGCGGCTCTGCGGTGATTAGCGAGGATTGCGCCTGGACACGCCGAATGGGAGCTATGGGAGTGCAATGGACTTGGAGCTGGGAACTGTGAGCTGGAGCTGGAGCTCAGAGCTTAGAGCCCGAAGCTCCTAACCAACTGGGTGTTGTCAGGCGAGCCCATTTAGTATCTAATTAATTTCTCAACAATCTCGAAGATTCCACTGACATTTATCTTAATAATTTTTGGCACTGTCAGAGTGTCGCTTGGGAACCAAGGACGCTTGGGGCACTTGAGGCATTTGGGGCCAATGCGTTTGGCTAACATTTGCATTTAGCCAATTTAAATGTTCGACAGACATGCGGGGACGGAGACGTTGGTGGAGACGGAGATGGCGACGGAGACATGCGACGCGCACATCGATCATCATTTGCGGCACGAAAAAAGTGAAATGCCTGCAACAAGTTATTGCCAACGGGGGCGGTGCGGGGCGGAGCGGGGGGCGGGGCAGTGTGAGCGGAACGCCAGCGAAACGTTGCGCTGTTGTCGCCGCCGCCGGTCACATAAAATGCTGGAATTCTGATTTTCTCGCTGGCTCCGCTGATGATGATGTACGTCTTCGGCCAGGTCTGCCGCATCTTCTTCTTCCTCGACTTCATCGGCTTTGACTTGGGGTCTGTCTCCGTCGCTGGCTCCGTCTTTAGCTCCTCCAGCTTGGGTCGTGTCCAACGTTGTCTGCGCATTAGAATTAAGCTGTAACTTTGCATCGAAATTAAATTTATAGCTCGAGCAGCAACGGCCGCAGACATTAGAAGCGAAGCAGCAAAAATGCAGCCAAGCCGAGGCAGAGGCAGAGGCAGAAGCAGAGGCCGAGGCAGAGGCTGAGCGGGGGATTGGGGGACGGGGAGACAAAATCGCCATAACATAATAATAAGCGAAGCGCTCGAGACATTAACTCAAAGACCAAAGTCTGCTCAGTCGGGATGCTCCTCTGCGCAGACAGGCGCAGGAGGCTCAGGAGGTTCAGGAGGCGGGCGCTGCGGGGTGATGTATTGGGGGCGGCGTTGATGGCGGCGGCAAACGTCAGACGTCGTCGCATTCACATGTGAAAGTTGTACGAAAACAAGAAAAGTTTATTGAGTAAAAAATCACAGAAAAGCGGAAAGAAGAAGCAGCAGAAACAGAAGAAGCCGCAAGAAAACTAAATGCGCCTGTCGATTGCCCATCTCAAAGATCATGTCATGTGCTGCTTGTTATTATGGCCGATAATGATGATGACGGCAGCGCCAGCCGAACCATCCGCACATGACCCAAATCTGTTATGGCCACGACTGCAGCTAGTCCAACTCTTTAGCCTAATCGACCCAAACGACAAAAATGAAACGAAAGAAAAAATGGCAATCCTTTTAATAATTGCAAAGATAGATATCTGTACCTCTAACTCTATCTCTATCTCTATCTCTATCTCTATCTCTATCTCTATCTCTATCTCTATCTCTATCTCTATCTCTA